>CATIWM010419162.1:0-16227 GCA_949671775.1 Mallotus repandus | reverse complement strand
ATGAAGAAAAAGAAGAATTTCAGAGTATCATTTCTCTGAATAAAAGAAGAATGCTAGAAAAGCATTGATGAATTTAGTCAGAATAAGAGGCATGAGTTTGACTCTGTTCCTTAAGAAAATTGATGATCTTAGTGTCGTAATCTCTATCAGAAACTTGGGGGGGGGGGGGGGGGGGGGAGGGGAGGGTGGCAAAATGTAGCTCTGAGGGCAATTTAGGGCAAAACAATAAATATGCATTCAAAGACTAAAGATGGAACGTTGAAGTATGAGAATCATCAAAAGAATACTGGGGGCATAAAGAAGTAAACAATAAGAGCAATAGTAAAAAAAGGAAGTTCAATAATCAATCATGAGCTCTAGTGTCAGGTCGTGGACTCCACCTGTTAGTTTAATCATCTATTTGAGGAGCTGTGTAAGAAGCTCTAGCACTTGAAGTATTAATATCGAAGCATCTAAAGCTGCCGATGAAATACCTCATTCTCATACTCCGAGCTACGAGCATAACTCTACTCCAAACAAATGAACTATTAGGATCTTGTATATTATACATATCATGCATACATTTGTTATGAAATACTTGCTTAGCATAATAAAAGTCTTTGAGTCCATATAAGATTGTATAAATATTCTGCTACTAACATTAAAAATTAGTATTGTAAAAGTGCAGGAAAGTAGCCAAAGTATTCACATATAAAGCATATGAAGGAGTAAAAGTAGAAAGAGCGAAGCTATCAATATAAACCTAATGTTCAACAAGACTCTGGAATGGAGCAATTGTCATACATGGAATTTTAACTACCCCCAAAAAGGTCTAGTGATGAAAACATCTCTCCGAATATGACAAGTGTTTGTTCATTCATACCACCTTTGAAGTGTGCCGAGAATCTGAAAAACCAAAACCGAACAAAATCGGCTACTCAATCATTAAGTCATACCCCAATTTTATGAATTATGAATCATCAGAATGATTAGTAGCTCGTTTCGAGCAACCCCTGCTCAAAACGTGCAACTCGTCAGATCGATGTTCATCTCGTAGGACTGGAGTTCAACTTCGTAAAAATTGGAAGTCAATTTTAACAAAATGGATGTCTGAAACATGTTCCTAAGCCCTTAAAACTTCCAGAAGTGACCTCGGAATAGTGCGAGTAACCCCGAGTAGTAAAGTGTGAGCGGATTTGTAGTGCGTTATCATGCTTGAACGCATCATGCTCACGTGTGAAAATGGAAGCCGATTTTGACAAAATAAACCTCAAAAACACATTTGGAAGGTCCAAAAACCCTAGAAAACACCCCTAAAATAGTGTGATCGGAGCCCGGGAAGGCCGCGTGTTACGCGTAAGAGCGCGTGATTATGCGTTAGGACACGTGGCAGTGATCACACATCCCGGGGAGTGATCATGTGTTCCAAGGGTGTGATCATGAGTCCTAGGGGCATGATCACACCCATTTTCACCATTTTTCACACATTTTTTGGCACATTTCCCTATAAAATAGGGGTCTCTACCTCCCATTTTGACAAGGCTAGAGCTAAAGAGGAGAAGGCTAGAGCCTAAGAAGCAAAGGCTAGAGCCTAAGAAACACCAACAAGAGCAAAAAAGAAAAAAAGGCAAGAGCCAAAAGCCCACACATATTGAAACACTATTGAATTGAAGACTCAGGAGTCCCAATTCACACATTTTTAGCCCACTTTCTACATTTTTCATAGGATTTTTAGATCATTTTTGAACCAAACCCACCCTCATCTTTGTCAAAGCATGCTTCAAAGGTATATGAATCTACATTACACATGTCATTTTCAACCTCTCGACGATGAAAGCTTAAAAATCTTACAAAGCTAAAGCTTCGAAAACACCAAACAAGCTCAGTCAAATCTGAGGACCAAATAATCATTTTTGCACGTTTACTTTATTGTCTTGTATTTTACTTTATTGCCGCCAGCAATTGAGAAATTGTTATGATTATGTGATGAGACTGGAAATTTACATACTAATTGAATAATCTCTGCTTCATTTTGTTCATAATTAACTGTCATTTTGCATCAATATGCATTTAATAAATACGAAAGCTCCTTATCTAAGCTAGAGCTTCGATATTGCGGTCTAATTAGCAATCATCATTATCTACTATTTATCTCATCATTTAGAAATGCTTTATAATAATTCCTACTAGAGCATAAACTACGTGCATCTGTTTAATCATTCATGATGCGTCAATCATCTTCATTGTGCTTATATGCTGTCGGAGTGGATGAAAAGATGGAATTGCACATAGTTGTGTTAACCTCTATTTTGTAGGTGTATTCTAGATTAGAACTAGATTTACATCTCTGCATTTTTTCTCTTTTATGTGTATTTACTAGGAAAGCCTTGTAAGTAATTATGCTAAATTTCTTGTACTTTCCATTATTATCAATGTGCTTGTGTGAATGCATAAATATCAACTATCATTACCGAAACTAGGGTGCTACGGTAGCCATATATTGAGTATTAAAATGAGAAATAGTCAAAAAGTAGATGAGATCTTTCAGACTCAAAATCTCTGTTGGGGACGATACTTGTTGAGTGACACGATGCTGTCCCTTTCATCTTTTCCTGGTTTTCTCAAAACCAGGTGGTGACTCTAAACACAAAGCATCTTGCATTCCCTTGAGACCAATCAATTGTCCATGTCCCGTAAATGGAATGGATGTCCCATTCAACAAAGTTGCCATATCCCTCAGAATCACTCCATTTAAACACAAAAATGGAAAAGAAATAAAAGGTCGCTCACAGTGGCGACTCCACTAGGGACTCTGGTTAGAGAGATCAATTCAAAAATGACTATTTCTCATTACTTAATACTCAATCATGTGGACCCCTTCACCATTGCATTTGTACTACACAATCACATGTGCACCCTTGGTCCCTATCAGCCAATAATGACGGAAAGTGATCCACTATGGTTCCACATGAGTCATAGGGTGACCGATTTGGATTTTTCACCTTTAGCCTTTAATCGTGGTTTTGCTGGACTCATTTGACTAGAGTCTGTGACCCAAGTCCTTAAGGGGGGCACCTGAGTTATCAAAAGAATGCTAAACTCACTGATCGAAGTCCGTAACCCTAGTCATTGGGGGCATTCTCGCTAAAGGAGCCCTTAGCCTTATACCCTCGACTCAGCCTATGTAAATAAACCAATAGAAATCTCCACTAGGATCCCACCAAGCTTTGCATACTAGCCCTAATGCTGTCTATTTGACTTGACATTCACAAATGTAATGACGCTTTTATTTCTATCACTGATTGACATCATTACGTTCGTTCTCACAGACTGCTCACACTCAGATTGTGTAATCCTTGTTTACCTTACATAAGCTTGATGTGCAAGGAATGATAAGAATCATTCACCTCAGTATGAATAGCTTGTGAGAACTGGCGAACAATGACATCTTTTGATGACGGAACCTACAAGCATCATCCATTTGTACTTATCAGATCAAATAGACGGGTTAGGAATTTGACTAAATTGTAGACATTTATGTTGAAAGAATAAAATTATAAACTACCAAACAATACTTTTATGCCTCTTGGTAAATGTATCAAATATTGATGTGGGGACATAAAATTGGACCCCTTTTATTAGCTATAGCCCCTGCACACGCGGGTGTGTAAGGACTATAGATGTCATTTGTGACCCAATGATTGGCCCTCACATTGACATTATACACTTACCTTGAGTGCATTTGAGGGTCGTTTCTTAGTTTACCTCTTGGTTCTCATCAATACAAATCAAAGCAGCCTAGTCTGGGAGTGGAACCATAGTCCCCTACTGACTATCGAGTCAAAACCCACCTAGGAAAGAGATTTAATAACCACGTGGAGCGTTAAGGTTGGAAGAAAGAACTTGCATGTTTATGGTTTGTTCCCTGTGTAGGAAATACTAACTAGTTTTATTCTTTTTCTTTTAATCATGCATATATAGCTTACATGTAAATAGCATACACTAACCATGATTTTCTGTAGCCATCCTATATTTTTGTATAGACATCCCATGCATATATTCTCACCTCGTCCCTTTATATGGACATGTCATGTACACATAATGACTCTTTTACAACTTATGGCATGACAAGCATCCATAATTCTTTCTTTTAGCTTATCTTATTGATTACTAACCCTCTCGCTTTTTATGTGTTTTCTTTTCAAAGAGCATCATATGCATTCTTAATAAGGCTCCATACACCAATAAATATCGCGTGGCACATAACAAAACATGCATTCACGCTGTCCTTATTCCTCATCATGCATTCATGTATACATCTTGTGATGATTGTACTCATACATGCATTTGTACTAACCCTATAATTTCTACAGCCACAAACCCCAAAAGTAACCCTAAAGGGAGAGTCAGAAATGATTAGGATTCAAAATGGCCGAACAATTTGGGAATCAAAGCCTCAAAGAGCATAAGAAGGAATCTATAGCTGGTAGTGGTCTAACAAACATCCTCATAGTTAAAATCAAGGCCATCCTTCGAACCAAAATCGGGAAAATCCTCAATCAAACCCAAGATTCCGAGGATAAGATAACCCTCCTAAGTGGTAAGGGGGCATTTGACACTCATGGTACTAAAGTGAACAAAGAAAAAAGGGTCTTAAGCACACCTGAAGATACTAAAGATGATTGTGAGTTTTACTAAGAGGTGCTTCCACAATCCTCATTTGGAGCAGCAAGCATTGATGAATCTGAACCGATAATGAAGAACCAAGAACTAGCCTATACGATCACTCAACTTGAGGCTCTAGTAGAGGAAAACACTGACACCCTGATCAGAGGCTTCAATTGTTCATGCTTATGAATGAACTCCTATGAGATCACTCCAAGCAACCCTATCGTTCTAAGCTTGATGAAGCTAAAAGTCAAGAAATGGGTAACTAGAGTTTAGTGGATTATAATCTATTGGAGTTCCTGGAATCACTTATAGACAACCCTTTGACCCACAAAAAACTTCCAAAGTTCAACCAACCTCTCTCCATGATCTTTCAAACTCTTCGACACAGAAACCTTTTACAACCTTATGAGCCAAAACCACTACCACCTCATATCATCCTAAACCTTTACTGTCACTTCCATTAAATGCCTGGCCACGCCACTGATACCTGTAGGACCCTAAAAAATGTAGTCCAAGACCTTATCGATTCTGGAAAAATTAATGATCCTCAGAAAATATCAAGCATCAAAACTAACCCTTTGCCTGAATACCGAGACATACCCCGCACCAAAAACAAATCACTACCTAACCATTCAAACATATCATAATCAAACATTATCTCTTATGGTCTATGTGAATCTCAAGCAAATGATGGAACACCTACCTTACGAATCCCACCTATCCTCTAGAATCCTACATCCGATCACTATAAAAAGGGAGCACAAAAGGCGACCATGGGAATTTATCTTTTGTGAAAGTCACGAACAAGTGGTATCAAAGCAGCTAGAATGAAAAAGATCAATGAGACTCTTTTTTGATGTAAATAATAAACTCTTTTGATTGTTATCATCCTATAATCTATTGATAATCTTTACTCACTTCATACCTCATTAAAGTTGCAAGTGTTCAATTCTCATCATAGTCTCATTTAATAAAAAAAAGAACCAAAAAAATAGAAAGAAAAAAATAAAAAGAAAGAGAAAAGAAAGAATAAAAGATAAAAGCTCAGCTAGGTGCATAGAACCGCCTCAGCAAAAGGGGGCAGAAAAGAGATAATAATACAAGGCATGTACTTGAATGAATACTTAAAGCCATTCTTCAATTCATTATTAAATTATAAGGATTACAAACAAACGAGCAACCAAATTTGCATTCTGCCTAGCACACTTTCAAGTTTATTCCTATGAAAAGCAACAAGGATGTCAACCACATACCAATTTAGACTTAGAAGACTCAAATGAGTTTAAAATGCTTAGCAACTTGAAGTATCAGATGTACATTAGCCTCATTGAATCTCAATGCTCTCCAAGGCACATTAAAACTCACAAGTGCAAACCAAAGATCTACCAATGGTCATTTAAAAATCCCAAAAGTCCCGTTTTCCCACCATGACACATGCTTACTTAAAGCCACCCAAAACCTGAAGCTTACTTTCAATGCAAGTCTTCGTTCTTTTCAAATAAAGCCTAAGCTGATTATTAACCCATTCTCATCCAACACGATCCACCTTTCTCAAATAAAGATTTGCAATGACCTCCCAATGCTGCTCTTACCCACTGTTCCAAAGAACCACCAATGCAATAAAAAAACTACCATACTATTATCCTAAAAACTCTAAACCTCTTAAATGGCCATTAGCTCAGTATGCTATCATTGAGATCTCTAATTTTGTCTCTAAATGAGTTGGTCCTCTTGCTATCAACATTGTTCCCAGTATCTCTGGTCAAGAATCACTAATCATCTGACTCTCCTTAATGTGCCTCGAACTAATCTTTCAAATAAACTCCTCTTACCTTAGCATTGGAAAAAAAAACCATTTAGAGCCCAACACTCACCTCCATCATATAACATACTTATCTGCATTACATGCATGTCACAATGCATACCCTGGGAGTGCAAGTCAATGTTACTCTTCTCTGCTTAGTAATACCATCATCATTCCATGCATACATGCATTGCACATGTGCCTCTAACAAATATGAGGTCCCAGTGTCATCTTGCTTCAAGATCATTGAGTGCATCCATTTATAGGCTCAAGAAAATGAGCAATTATCTTATCTTCATAAAGCATAGTCATTCACCTGCATACATACATGTGTCTTAGAATGATAATTAATCTCACATTTCATCATATAGCATAATCACCAGTATCCGTCAAATACATGCTTCTATAAGTATATTATTTTATCATTATATTATAATCATTAATGTCCTGTGCATGTATGTATTTGTACAAATGCATCAAAAAATAAATAACTGTCCCCATTGAGATATGACATCACCATAAATACTCCATTTCCATCGACATCACATGTGCATACACACCTGCATACATGACCAAAACTTCCTCATAAAAAAACATAATAATAAGCATTCCACAAGCTCATACATTTGCATACTCCACACATGTGTGCATTTGCATTAGTATTTCAAAAAAAATCATCACTAATCTTTTATGCAACAACATGATCCCCCTCATCATACACACTCACACACTGTATATATGCTTAGGGAATCCAACATCCATCATATTCCCATAAAACATAATCACACATTACATTCTTCTGCATTGGAAAACATGTCAATTTATCCTTCACCTTGAAGAATAATCGCTAGCACTTTATATATGTTATTACCATTTGTACCCCATGCATATGCAGACATGTCTCAGGGAAATAAGCTGCTCTTCATTCATCATGCATACATGCATTCACATAGCATAATCGTCATTCATACATGCATTCACTCACATACTCTAAAGAATAGCATAATCTCCTCTCACCTTGAAAAAATTTATATATATACTCCGTGTGTGCACATATAAGTCACATATCCTATGGATGCAGACATTCATAAAAGACTATCATCTCAATAAATAGTAACCACCATTAGCATTTGCTACATGCATGCAAGAGCACTTGCATTCCCACCTACATACACACATGCATAAACACTTGCATTTCTCTTTTTGTTCTTATTGTACAATCACTCACACATATGCATTCTCTTAAATGACATCAAGGGGCAATTCTCTTCTTTTAACATGACATACAATCATTGACATTTCATGCATCGTGCATATTAATCATTCCCCCTCATCAAATAAAACAACTTTTCCCTATCATGCAATATAATCATCAACATTCCATGCATCGTGCAAAGACGAACAAGCTTCTTCATTAAACAATATGATTGTCATTATTCCCTTCATACACACACTCGCACATAAATCTCATCATATAACACAATCATCTATATCATATACATACACACATCCACGCACACACTGTAGAAAAATTCAAATAGTTACCCTTTTTCCATCATCAACCTCTCATTGGTATTAGTATACATGCATATATCATAATAGGGTGCAACTGTCAGTATTACCAAAATGCATACATGAGTGCATTTGCATATACCATCCCTCGTTGGAATCAATGAGTGACCATGGATGCTCATGAAAGTCCCGACTTCTTTAACTTCTTTACCTCCCAAAGGCTAGCTTTAGTTTTGGCACAATCCCTAAGCAAACAACAAGACCAGCAAGCTTGAAACCCAAAAATTCAAAATCGACATACCTTGCCCAAAAGCCACCATAAGATTAACTCAAATACCATGGAAACACCTCAGAACCTCCTAAACTCTCCAAAGGCACACAAACAAAAACCAATATAAATTGCCTCATTGCACCCAAACATGTGCATCGATAACCTGTGGGCCACATCCTATACATGGATCATCTATCAAACTATTCTCACTCCCTCATTTGATAAATAGCTTGACTGACTGCCCTGGACGAGAAAAGAAAATTCAAATCCAACAAAGAAAGTGAAAGGAACCCTAAGGTCAAAAGCCAAAGCTCCAACGCCCGCTTGGTTATTCTTGACACACAAGTCATGCTTCACTTTTGCCCAAAGGCTTTTTTCCTCTTTTCCAGTAAATAAATCTCAATCTTCAGATACCCTAACTTCATTTTGACGATCTACCTCTTTCCCTTACCATCAATGAGCAATCTCAGAATGGTCTTCCCCTGCATCAAACATGCATCACAAGCATCACATTCACAAACATTAGAAACATGCTTCACTGGCATAACATACACAAACATGGAAGTACATGTCACCAACAAATGAGCATTGTGTGCACGAACATTACAAACATGCAGCATGAGCAGAATAAGCATGAATATGGAAAACATGAATTATAAACATTTACATACAAATGATCATTGCATACACAAACATGGAAAACATGCATTATAAACATTTACACAGAAATGTGAAATAGACATCATAAGCAGGAACATGATAAAAAAAAGGCGACGCACCAAGAAGCCATAAACCCAAACATTCAAGGAAGATTAGAATGCTCAAGGAAGTTGAAAGCATACCAACAAACGTCATGAGGCATCCACATCAAGATGAGGACCGCTAAAAGATACCATAAACCCATATAAGATCTCTTAGGGGGCAAGCATCTACACGGGCAACAAAATAGACTCAAGTAAGGCAAGATTTCTACCATATAAGACACAAACAACAAGAGCTAAAATCAGATAGCTAGAGCTACACAGACAGCAAGAGCTAAAATCAGATAGCTAAAGCTACACAAATAGCAAGAGCTATAGCTACACAAACAATAAGAGCTAGAGCTCATAAACAACAAGTGCTAAAACTAGACAACTAGAGTGACATAGATAACAAGTGCTAAAATCAGATAGCTAGAGCTACACAGAAGCAAGTGTTACAATCATCACAGCCAGAGCTACAGTCCTCACAGCCAGAGCTACCATCCTCACAGCTAGAGCTACCGTCCTCACAACTAGAGCTATAGTCCTCACAGCCAGAGCTACAGTCCTCACAGCCAGAGCTACAGTCATCATCGCTAGAGCGACAGTCATTACAGTTAGAGCGACAACCATCACAGCCAGAGCTACAGTATTCACATGTAGAGCTATAACCCTTATAGCTAGAGCTACAGTCCTCATAGCCAGAGCTGCAGTCATCATAGCCAGAGCTACAATCCTTACAGTCAGAGCTACAATCCTCACAATAGAGAGCTATAATCGTTATAGCCAGAGCTACAGTTGTCACAGCTAGAGCTACAGTCCTCACAGCTAGAGCTACGGTTATCACAGCTAGAGCTACAATCATCATAGCCAAAACTACAATCCTTACAGGCTGAGCTACAGTCATTACAGCCAGGGCTACAGTCTTCACAGGCAGAGCTACAGTCCTCATAGGTAGAGCTACAGTCTTTACAGCCAGAGTTGCAATCGACATAGCCAAAGCTCCAATCCTTACAGCCAGAGCTGTAGTCATCACAGCCAGAGCTACAATCCTTACAATAGAGAGCTACAATCATTACAGCCAGAGCTACCGTCCTTACAACTAGAGCTACAGTCCTTATAGCTAGAGCTATAGTCATCATAGCCAGAGCTACAGTTAACATAACCAGAGCTACAATCATCATAGCCAGAACTATAGTCCTCACAGGCCAAGCTACAGTCCTCATAGCTAGAGCTACAGTCATTACAGCCAGGGCTACAGTCCTCACAGCCAGAGCTACAGTCCTCATAGCTAGAGCTACAGTCTTCATAGCCAAAGCTATAGTTGTCACAGCCAGAGCTATAATCCTCACAACTAGAGCTACAGTCATCACAAATAATGCTACAGTCCTCATAGCAGAGCTACAGTTGTCATAAGTAGAGCTAATGTCATTGCACCTAAAGTTACAGTCATCACTGCTAGAGCTAAAGTCATCACAGTAAGGGCTACACGCGACACAACAAGAGCTATAGACACTACAACAAGAGCTGCAATCATCGTAATAAGAACCACAGTTAGCACAACAAGGGCTACAGATACTATGGCAAGAGCTATAATTATAGTAAGGGCAACATATGTTATAGCAAGAGCTGCAGTCATTAAAGCAAGGGCTATAGTCACTACAGCAAAAGCTACACAATGCAGTAATTGCCATACCCTAACAAGACTGTCAAATGAGGCTAAGAGCATGAAGCCCTCCAGCATGGACCACAAGACCATCAAATGGGAAGTCAAAATAAACTTTGACTGAGAATCATTCTGTGAATAAACAAACACTAACTAAAATCCCTTTATTTCACAGGGAAGAGCAACTGCACCAATAAGCAAGAGCAAGAAGCAATAAATCAATAGAAGCAATGCAACAACAGGCTAAAGCAGCCGTGCAAGTAAAAGCAAATCCAAGCATATAAAGAAGAAAATCACTCAGAAAGCAATATAACAAGGGTTATGTAATATAGCAAGAGCTACAACCATAAGAATATAGCAAGGGCTATAGTTTCAAAGCATACAATATGCAACAACATCAACAATTAACAGAAACGATAATATCAAACACAATAAACTGACAAGTGTCACCATCATCACCACCTCTATACCGGGGAGGGCCCTCTTCCTTATCTCTCTCTAAAACATGCATCTACATTAGCATTCATACATTGAAAAGAAAATAAAAATAATAATGACTCTTTTCTTGCATTTTTGCAAACTGCATCTCTACCATGAATTGCATATATCAGAGTCGAGTGAGCTTATTTCAATTATTATAATCTTTCTTTAATGCTCATTTCATGATTTCCTAAGCACGATCAACATCTCTAAGTTAGGACTTTCTAAACTTTAATCAATCTAATGCTTGCTTACCATCTGGATGGATGAAGAACATATAAGACAAAACCTATAAAGGATGTCGGTGAACAAAATAAATTACAATTATCAATATAACTTTTAAAGAGGCTAATGATCTGAAGACCACACTCACCTACTCCGATGCTCAAAATTGAGTATGAGTATCCAAAGAACTTAATGACATTCATGTTGAGTGATAGAAGGCAGGGAATGCTTGAGAAAAGAAAGATGAAAATAAATGTAGGGAAAGCAAAGAAAAAAATATAATAATAATAATAAATCTTTGTGCAAACTTTCGGCGGTATCCATGCTCAGTAATATGAGAACGGCAAGGGGTACCAAAGAAAGAAGATCCCTGCAAGAGAAAATAAATAATGTATGGTCAGTTATCACTTTCCTGCTCAAAAGCCTCTTGATAATCAAAATTTATTCTATTCATCTACATTCTTCAGAAATTCACTTGGGAAGATTGTTCTCCACTTGGTAATACAAACAGTCTTGACCATGAGTTGTGGATCATGTTTTTGAATTGTTAAGCTAAGCATGAACTCAAGGTTATCATAGTTAAGATAGCCTAAATGCTCTAATACATACAACTCTTGGCATCAATGGATCAATTGCAAGAACTTAAGAATAAAAGCACTCAATTAACCATGACTAATTCAATGTATAAATTCAAGAATAAAAATTCTTTTCAAAAAAAGTAATAATAAATTCATGCTCACATGTTCATAAGTGCCTTCTCAGGACTTCGAGCTGCTACTAGCCAAATAAAACTCAAAAATCATCATCGCTGATCAAGATCAAGAAGCATCTATAAAAAGATCAAAACAAAGGAATGACTTCGAGCTGCAACCAGCCAATAAAAATCCAAAAGTCTTCAACAATGATCAAGATCGAGAAAACACATACAAGAATATTCAATAAGAATTCATCAAGATCCAAGAGCATCTGCTATAAAACAAAAAAGTAAGAAAACACAAATCACAACTGCACCAAGCACAATCATTATCACAAATAATCACTCCTACTTGACACCAAAAGAGGTGAGAGTCATATTTATCACTACTAGAGAGTGTTAAAAACCCTTAACACTACTAGAGAGTGTTAATCGGGTGAGGTAGCATTGCTACTTTGCACAACACTAGGTAGGTGATTGTAGCACTACCTAAAACCCTAGTCAGGTACGGGTAGCGTTGCTACTTTGCACGACACCAAGTAGGTGATCGTAGCACTACCTAAAACCCTAATCAGGTGAGAGTAGCATTGCTACTTTGCATGACACCAATTAGGTGATTATAATGCTACTTAACAATCCTAAATAGGTGAAGGAGATGTTGACACCAATTAGGTGATCCTAGCACTACCTAAAACCCTGATCAGGTGAGGGTAGCATTGCTAGTAAACCCTTTAACACTACTAGAGAGTGTTAAGTATCCCTTAACATTCCTGGAGAATGTTAAGAACCTTGATACTGCTAGGGAGTATCAAGTATGATGCCCAAAGGAGTGGTCGTTGCATTTGCATATACATGCTTGCATATTATATGCCTGATTCTATATCACTATCATGTGCTTGCCTCACTTACTTGAATCATCTTGTGTGAAGAAATGCATCTTTGTGTGTATCTTGGATTGCATCATTCTGTGTGTATCCCAAATTGCATCATTGTGCATATTAAAAAATTTAAAGCAAAGATAACACAAGCATGTCGCATCTGTAATTATCACAATTGACACATCATGAAATCACGCTCAAAACACGATGAATGATGACATCATCATTGCTCAGTAGCATTTTTTTTGCTGAGAAGCGTTCCACTGCTTAGAAGCATTTTTTATCTGCTTAGAAGTGTCTCATATGCTTAGAAGCATTTTCATCCACTTAGAGGCATTTTCATTTGTGTAGAAGCATTTTATCTTCTTAGAAGCATCTTATCTGCTTAGAAGCATTTTCTCTGCTTAGTAGCATTTCATCTGCTTAGAAGCATCTCATATGCTTAGAAGCATCTCATATGCTTAGAAGCATTTTCTCTACTTAGTAGCATTTCATCTGCTTAGAAGCATTTTCTCTGCTTAGTAGCATTTCACCCGCTTAGAAGTATCTCATCTGCTTAAAAGCATTTTCTCTGCTTAGTAGCATTTCATCTGCTTAGAAGCATCTTATCTGCTTAGAAGAATTTTCTCTGCTTAGTAGCATTTTATCTACTTAGAAGCATCTCATATGCTTAGAAGCATCTCATATGCTTAGAAGCATCTCATCTGTATAGTAGCATCTCACCCGCTTAGAAGCATCTCATATGCTTAGAAGCATTTTCTCTACTTAGTAGCATTTCATCTGCTTAAAAGCATCTCATCTGCTTAGAAGCATTTTCTCTGCTTAGTAGCATTTCATCTGCTTAGAAGCATTTCATCTGCTTAGAAGCATCTCATCTGCTTAGAAGCATCTTATCTGCTTAAAAGCATTTTAGTAGCATTTCATCTACTTAGAAGTATTTCATCTGGTTAGAAGCATCTCATATGCTTAGTAGCATCTCATCTGCTTAAAAGCATTTTCTCTGCTTATTAGCATTTCACCCGCTTAGAAGCATCTCATCTACTAAGAAGCATTTTCTCTACTTAGTAGCATTTCATCTGCTTAAAAGCATCTCATCTGCTTAGAAGCATTTGCTCTACTTAGTAGCATTTCATATGCTTAGAAGCATTTTATCTGCTTAGAAGCATCTCATCTGCTTAGAAGCATTTTCTCTACTTAGTAGCATTTCATCTGCTTAGAAGCATCTCATCTGCTTAGAAGCATTTTCTCTGCTTAGTAGCATTTCATCTACTTAGAAGCATCTTATTAGCTTAGTAGCATTTCACCTAGTTAGAAACATCTCATCTGCCTTAGAAACCTCTCATCTGCTTAGAAGCATTTCATCTGCTTAAAAGCATCGCATCCGCTTAGTAGCATTCCATCTGCTTAGAAGGATCGCATATGCTTGGTAGCATCTCATTGCTTAGAAGCATTCAAAATCGCTTAGAAGCATCTTTTCTACTTAGTAGCATTTGCATTAATACCTAAAGAGGTTATGAAAGCATTACCTCGCCTCACCCGAGGGAATTACAAGGCACACAAACAAGCGGCGACCCCGCCAATCAAATGAAATAACATCAACAACGATAAGCTTGACCAAACGGCACACCATCAAGTAAGTACCTCTTCCCAAAACTATTTTTCCATCTCTGCATTTGCTTCACATGTATTGACATCAGTACTAGAGCACTATGCAACACACATAAAGTAGGGGCAACTATCATACATCAAATTTTAACTGCCCCTAAAAAGGTCCAACGATGAAAATATCTCTCTGAATATGACAAGTGTCTATTCATTCATACTACCTCTGAAGCTTGTCGAGAATCTAAAAAACCTAAACTGAACAAAATCGGCTGTCGAATCATTAAGTTGTACCCCAATTTTATGAATTATGAATCATTAAAATGATTAGTAGCTCATTTTCAGCAACCGTTGCTTAAAATGTGCAACTCGTCAGACCGGTGTTCATCTCGTAGGACCGGAGTTCAACTTCATAAAAAGTAGAAGTCGATTTTGATGAAACAGATGTTGGAAACACGTCCGAAAGCCCTTAAAACTTTTGGAAGTGACACCAAAATAGTGCGCGTAACCCCGAGTAGTTGCACGTGAGAGAATTTATAGCATATGATCACGCCTAAATGCATCTTGCTTACGCGTGAAAATGAAAGCCAATTTTGACAAAACAAACCTTGAAAACACATCTGGAAGGTTTAAAAATCCCAAAAAACACCCTCGAAATAGCATGATCAGGGCCTGGGAAGGCCATATGACACTCGCAAGAGCGCATGATCACGTGGCTGAGCGTATGATCACGCGCCCCAGGGCCGTGATCACATGCCTTAAGGCCATGATCATATGTCATGGGGTGTGATCACGCATTCCAAGGGCATGATCATCCAACCCAGGGGTATGATCATGCACATTTTCACCATTTTCACACATTTTTGGGCACATTTCCCTATAAATAGGGGTCTCTACCTATCATTTTGACAAGGCTAGAGCCAAGGAGGAGAAGGTAAGAGCCTAAGAAGCAAAGGCTAAAGCCTAGGAAACACCGGCAAGAGCTAAGAAGAAAAAAAGGCAAGAGCAAAAAGCCTACACACACTAAAACACTATCAAATTGAAGACTCAGGAGTCCCAATTCACACACTTTTAGCCCACTTTCTACATTTTTCATAGGATTTTTAGATCACTTTTGCACCAAACCCACCCTCATCTTTGTCAAAGCATGCTTCAAATGTATACAAATCTACATTACACACATCATTTTCAACCTCTTGACGAGTAAAGCTTGAAAATCTCACGAAGCTAAAGCTTCAAAAACACCAAACAAGCTCAATCAAATCTAAGGACCAAATAATCATTTTTGCACATTTACTTTACCGTCTTGCATTTTACTTTATTACCACCAGCAGTTGAGAAATTGTTGTGATTATATGATGAGACTAGAAATTTACATGCTGATTGAATAATCTCTAGTTCATTTTGTTCATAATTAATTGTCATTTTGCATCAATATGCATTCAATAAATATGAAAGCTCCTTATCTAAGCTAGAGCTTCAATATTGCAGTCCAATGATGCAATCATCATTATCTATTATTTATCTCATCATTTAGTAATGCTTTATAATAATTTCTGCTAGAGCATAAACTATGTGCATCTGTTTAATCATTCATGATGCGTCAATCATCTTCGTTGTGCTTATATGTTGTCCGAGTGGATGAAAAGATGGAATTACACATATGTTGACCTTAGCAATAATCAATCTTGATTTTGATCTTAAC
>CATIWM010419160.1:0-15898 GCA_949671775.1 Mallotus repandus | reverse complement strand
AATTAAAATTAATAACATGCATATAAACATTTATATATACATCAATGAAACCAATGATGCACCATTTATTTTAATTAAAACAACATTACTGGGCCATAAAGACCACTTAAATATGTGTACTAGTCACCAAATCCAATTTTTCCCCACTTCAGCCAACTATATGATCAAACAATACTTTTTATCTTTTTCTCTAATAAAAAGGTGTTTTCATCAGAGCTAACAAACATTGTTTACTATCATTTTCATATAGTATTTACATTCATATGCTCCTACTATGAGCTATTCTTCCTATTTTAGCATAAGTTCATTCAATGTATTCATGACTTAAGCTATCAACTACTAAATTAGATGTTTTTCATCTGATCAAACAACTAACAATTCAATGTGAAGAGAGATCAAGCATTAGCCCACCTTACATTTCTTATGTGTTTAAGTAAAGGGTTTCCCTTTTGCAAAAAGGAACAATCTTTCTATTAAAAAACATGAAAAGGTTGAAACTTTTTAATAAAAATAATGACATTTCTTTTGTCATTGAATTATTTTAGAAACCAAACGTAAACTGAAAGGATTCTAAAATGAAGCAGACATATACATTATTTCTTGATTTTCCAAAGAACTTGAAACATATGTCATTGAATTGTTTCAGAAACTAGACATAAACTTAAAAGATTCTAAAATGAAGTAGGCATATTAATTATTTCTTGATTTTCTAAAGAACTTGAAACATGTGTCATTGAATTATTTTAGAAACTAAACGTAAACTGAAAGGATTCTAAAATGAAGCAGGCATATACATTATTTATTGATTTTCCAAAGAACTTGAAACATATGCCATTGAATTGTTTCAGAAACCAAATGTAAACAGAAAGGATTCTAAAATGAAGTAGGCATGTACAAAAAGTGTTTTTTTTTTTTTGAAATATGTCTTTGCACATACATTATTTTTTCATCTTCCAATGAACTTGACACAAATGCCATTGAATTGTATCAGAAATAGAAAGTAAATTAAAAGGATTCTAAATTGAAATAAGAAATCAATGAAGGTTTATTTTTGAAGAAATCAAGGTTTTTACATTTTATGTCATACATTATCTTGTATATCAATTAATTGATAAAAAAATTGAAGACAATGAAGATCTGAGTGGGTTTAAGAATAGATATGGGTTTAATACTTTTTGAATAGATTGATTTAAAAAGAGATATAGGTTTGCATGCATTCAATATTATATAAAATGACGAATATGCATGAGAATGCTTACCTTTGATTTTTTTATTCTTATTGAATTTCTTCTTCTTTTCTTGGCTGTTGAAATCTTTTTTTTTATTCCTTTTTTTTTTGAAATTGTGGTGATATTTGAACAAGAGATTGATAATGGTGGTTGATATGAGGGAGGCAGAGTTGAGCCTGGTTTTACAAGAAATTAATGAAGGTTAGTTTTTGAATTTTTAAAGAATGATATTTGTGTTTTTTGGAGAAGATAATGGATTTGATTTGATTTGATTTTTTGGAGAAGAAATCAATTTTGATATGATGTAGAGTGATTGTAGGTAAGGAAGAAGGGTAATTGAAGTGTTTTTGAACTGAAAGAGAGGTACAGGAGCTGAGGGAACGTGTTTTTAGCTGAGGGAGAAAAATGGGGTAGGCGCGTAATTAAAATTAGCAAATGGGGCAACCGCGTAAATTTAGAAAACTTGGGGTATTTTTGTTATTTTGCTTCTATTTTGGGTACTTATGAAAAAATTCCTTTTTTCAATTGTTATTTTTTTGTTGTTTTTCATAATAAAAACAACAACTAAAACAACAAAAATCAACAAACAGATCAACAAAAAAAATTGAAAACAACAATTGAAACAACAAATCAATAAAAATAACAAACGAAAATTAGAAAAAAAATTGAAACAACGAATCAACAAAAATCAACGAATGAAATCAACAAAAATTAATAAACATAAATAACAAATAACAACTGAAACAACAAAACAACAAAAAATAATAAAAGAAAATAGTAAAATTGTATGCATCTGTTTAAGGTTGAATCCTTTGATTTCAGTGATATGTTTATTTGCAAAGTAATAAGTTTTATGATATGTGATTCTTACTAAATCAAAAACTGCCAAAAGGAATTCAATTTATAGCTGGCCTCTTCAAGTCATTTAGTAAACCTTAAGGATATAGCGTTTGGCTCAATCTTGAAATAGACATTGTAATCAAGGCTTGTCTCTGTGGATTGAAAAAACTTATTAAAACCATACAAGAGAGAACCATAAACTAAATGAGTGGAGTTTGATCCCACCAGTTTGTCTATTAAGAGTAGAAAAATTATAGTTTATGATGTAGCATCAAACTTTATTTCTGTTAGTTTATGAACTATGAGCCTATGATGCTCATGACTTGCAGGCATTAAAGCAATTTCATAGAGAAAAAGATCCAGTTGGCTACAAAATTTGGTATAGTTATAAATAAGTTTGGTTAGTCATTTAATTGCAAACCTGAATATGTTCGTGCATGCTGTGAGGCTAGTGCAAAGCTTCTTGGGGTGGAATATATTTATCTCTACTATCAACATCGTGTTGACCCTTCAATACCAATAGAGGAAACTGGACATATGGTTATTGCCATGCTTCCTGTACTCAAATTAATGGCATGTGCCTTCACTTTTTAAGGAAATTATACATATCAATTATCTCGCTAATTGTAATCCAATTAATTTGTATGTGTTTGAAAAACCTGGCTTACGATGCGGTGGACATTCTTGATGAGTTTTCCACTGACCAATCTCTTTGATGCAAGCCATCACAGTAGTACAAGCAAGTGAGAATTGTG
Source organism: Mallotus repandus (assembly GCA_949671775.1). NCBI lineage: Eukaryota > Viridiplantae > Streptophyta > Magnoliopsida > Malpighiales > Euphorbiaceae > Mallotus > Mallotus repandus. The sequence continues at coordinate 13,074 of CATIWM010419160.1, read as the reverse complement.
CGTCTATTTTTGTGCCAAGATTACTTTATTCTGAATCCATGAAGAGAAAGAGAAGAAAGAAGAAGAAGCATGTTTTTTTAGGTTATTTTTTAAAAGTATTTATTTGGAAAATTAGTTTTGAAAGAATAAAAGTCAATGTTATTTTTGATATTTTTTTACTCTTTAGCTTATTTATGAAAATTTCCCAATAATTTTCTTTATCTTTGCCTAATGAGGCCCTCTCCTGAAATCCACATTACGATTCGTTCCTTAATAAGAAAGCATATCACAGTTAACCTTGACTTGCCATAGTACATCTTTCTCGTCCCCATGTACATGATGTGAAATAGTCCGCGTATGCAAAATGACGATGTGGCATTTGAAATGTTGGCTAATATTTGAAATGTTGGCTGATGTGGTGACGTGCAAAGTAAGCAAGTAGGTGATATGGCTTCTTCCACACGAGCAAAGTGAGTGATGTGGCTCAGCCACATAAGCATAGTGAATGATGTGACTACAACCACATAAGCAAGCATGTGATATGGCTCTAGCCACGTTAGCAAAAGCTATTGATGTGGCTTTTAGCGCAAAATGAATGGCATAGCTCAAACCATGCAAGCAAAATTGTGGGACACGTAAGCAAAGGGAATAATATGGCTCCATCCATGCGAATAAAAAGAGTGATGCAAATTCAAACACATATGCAAATTCTGCCACATAAGCTCAGTGAATGACATAGATCCAGCCAGATAAGTAAAGTTGGTGATGTGGCTTATGACTATATATGCCAAGAGAGTGACATGTCTCATGCTATATAAGCAATAATTGTGATGTTCCACGTGAGCAAAAATGGTAATGTAGTTCACACCATATAAGTGAAGTGAGTGATGTGGCTTAGATCACATTAGCAAAGGTGCTAATATGGATTTGCCAGATAAGCAAAATTGTGACGTGCATTGGCCACATAAGCAAATAAATTTATATTTTTATAATACATTTTGATTTTTATATCATATTTTGTTTTATTTTCTAAAAACAAAGTTACATCTTAATCATTCATATTTTAAAATAAATCAACATTTTAACACTCCATTTAATAATATTTATATCTTTAAGAATTGAAAAAATTATCATTTTTAACAAAAGGCTTATTGGTGGAAAAAAAGTCAAACCTTTACGATCTTTTGCAATCTAATATCAACTTTTTAATTTTTTAACAATGTTCCAATTTTAATTTTTTTTTTGCAATTTTAGCCATTAATTAATTTGGTCAAAATTGAGAGCAAAATTGATGATGTGGCACTTGAGTTATCTTGCCAACACACTAAAGAGCAGGCACCTCATCCACGTTAGGCACCTATCTCCATCTGAATCTCGTTTGACCCCAAAACAACCTCCTCCCTAAAAATAACCCCTTGAATCAAAAACCCAATTCCAACCCCTAAATTATAAGTGCACAACTCTCTCACTTTTCCTCTTTTAATTATAATTGCATTAACAAACACACCATTCATGGAAACCTTAATCCTAGCATAAGAACACTGAAAACAGTCCATCTCCTCACTTTCCAACTGATCATCACAAAGTAGCATTCTCCAAAATTTACTAACAATACGACTGCTACTAATACTATCTAATAACAACACTCTATAAAGGACATAAATTTTACAGTGTAAACTATCAAATAGAATCTACAAATTCTGCTTGCTAACACGACGATCGATGAACACGAAATCACAATTGGTACTAAAGCCAATGGTATAGGGCCATCTCCAATTACCAGCTAATTCTCCAATCTTCGAAACAAAACTCCCAACCAATTACCACAACCATCTCTAATGATTCCACCTGCTATGGCGATTCGAGTGTGACTACTACTTGCGCCGTCCGTATTGAGCTTTACCCATCCCTCAAGCGGAGGTTTCCACCCCACCACCTTCTGAATTCTTAGGTTCCCGGAGCTTGATGCCTGACCCAGCTTGATACGGGCATTAATGATCTCAGCAGCCCTACCGATGATGCTTTCTAGGAAAAAACAGAAAAATCCTTTCTTGAAACATAAAAACAGCTCAAAACCTAAAAAAGAAAGAACCATTAATGGTTAAAAGAATACTAAAATCTTGAAAGAAAATGAATCAAGAAAGCCAAAGGATAAGTATATGAGAAATTGAATGATAAGAAACAAATCCACATCAGCCAATTACCTAGAGTATGATTCTGAGCCGTTGAAGCATCGAAAAGTGAGATGTAGTAAGAACAACACAGTTGGAAAAAAAAGTAAGGGAGAAAAAAGAAGAAAAAAAATATTATGTGTCGAAAAGATAAAAAGAAGATGCAGAAGTAAGGAGGTGGTGGTTGTTAAATGATGCAGAAGTTCAGGTTGCTCTTCGAAGGGATTCCTACAATTCAATCTATAGGAAGCTGCGATGGATGCAATTGAGAAATATGCAGGTTTTAGATGTGTGCTCTATTTCCATTGTAACGGCACTCACAGAGATTGAAGATGATGGTTAGCTGATATGGAAGTGGGGACTGCTCTTTGATGTGTTGGCAAGACAACTTAGGCGCCACGTCATTAATTTTGCTCTCAATTTTGACCAGATTCATTAATGGCTAAAATTGCAAAAAAAAATTAAAATTGAAACATTATTGAAAAAATAAAAAAGTTGAAATTAGATTGCAAAAGATCATAAAGGTTTGGCTTTTTTTCCCTAATATGCCTTAACAAAAAAATGATTTCAAGTCAAAACTTTTGAACTAAAACATATAATCCTAATATTTCAAAAAAAAAAAACATATAATCCTAATGGGATGTCATTGACATTTTGACAAAAATAGGGACCTTTTTAATAAGTTGCTCCACTAGCATCTTCGTCTTCTCCTGAAATCGACGGTTGCGATTATTCTTGAATAAGTAACCGGATAACGCTTAACCGGGACCTGCTTCCATTTTATCTTTGTCTCTCTCGTCCTCATCCCTTCGCTTATGCACCCAATCTAACACTGCTCAAACCGCTGATCGGAACAGACTCTTCTGATCTCATATACTTTTGGTATGTTTATATCATTTAATTATATTAATTACTTGTAATTAACGTTTTGTGCTTTTTTTGAATCTTTAATTTCAAGATAATCATCGTTTTCAATGGAAACAAGAATTAATTAATTAATATTAGGTCAATTTTTGTTACTAATTATCTGATTCAAATGGGTAATTACTTCAATTTAGTGATCAAGACTTCAATTTCTTTTCTTTGAATTTTTTTTAACGGTTCTTGAAGTTGAAGAATTGTTGGGGATTTGAATTGAATCCAATTAGGAGATGATAATTGAAATAAATTGAACTTTTGCTTTCTTTGGACTTATTAAGCAATTGGGTATTTGTTTGTGTTGCGTGATGAGAAATTTTCTTGGCTTGTTACTGTCTTTTCTGCTTCATGTATGGCTAATGTAGCTGTTGAATGCTGTAGTTATATGGTTTACAATTGTTCATTGCTACAAATAAAGATAATTATTGCCGAAGCTTGAGTAGCCTAGTTGCAAGAGACTTGCTTTAAGGCATTAGGAGGCCGTGAGTTCGATTCGTGCCTAACGATGATCATTATTTGATATATCTTGTTCCATGTAAAGAGAAGTGGTTTTTTCTATTTCCATGATCTTGGTGTCTATTTACTGTTTTTAATGTCATGTATGGCAGGTCTAGTCATGATGGGAAAGGCAAAGGGAAGGCAGCATGCGGCATTACCTAAGAGCAAGGATGGTTCTTTGGGTGACATGGATTTGGATGGAGAAGATGGTTGGGTTATAGTTAAAAAGCAGAGAGTCACCATTCTGATACCTCCCTCTCTTTGTGCCGAAAATTCTGCAATGACAAAGCGAGGACCAAGTAAGTTGGAAACCATGCCTACAGAAGCTGTAAATAATGAAACCATTATGCCAGTTGAGACTTCTAACAAGATGCCTTCACTTGATGAACAAGAGAAGGTCACATCAGTGGCACCTAATAGAGGTGTTAAAATGCCTACAAAAATTTTTGCACAGAAAGTATCAGCATCAAACAAGCTACCGAGATTTCACAGAATGCCTTCAGTTGATGAACAAGAGAAAGTCACATCAGCTCCGCCTAATAGTGGTTTTAAAATACGTACCAAGAAGATGTCAGCTTCCCACAAGCTACCGGGAGTAAACGGAATGCCTGAAGCTGACAAACAAGAGAAGGTCACATCAAAGGCACCTAATAGAGGTGTTGAAAGACCTACAAAAATCCATACCCAGGAGATATCAGCATCACACGAGCTACCTAGAGTAAATGTGGAAATGGAAACAGAAAAACCAGATCGATCCCATACTTTTAAGTGTTATGATAATATGCATGGAGTATCAAATGTCTCAAAAGTAATCAAGCGGCCAAGACAATTGCATGGGCAACTGCATTTTTTTGATGGCAGCATACTGCTAAATCGGAGGTTAAGGGCATCGCTACTTGAGAAGAAGCTTCGGAAAGCAGGTGGTTTGAGCAGTTGGCTAGCATCAATTGGACTGGGACAATTTGTGAATTTTTTTCAGGGCAATGTCGGCAAGTTTCAGTTGGTTAACCTGACAATGAAGAAGCTGAAGGATATGGGTGCAGATGCAGTAGGTCCTCGGCGAAAGCTGATGCATGCCATCGACTGTATTTGCCAGCCATATTGTTTTGAAGCACGCTAAAATGTTCTTGCGGCATTTTAGCCAGATAGATGGGAGCATTGAACTCCCCACAGTTCCATGTGCATTTTTCAAACTTGTATATTGTCCTAGTTGTGTGGTTAAGAAGCAAAATCGTTATTTGTTGTATCTTGTCAAATGGCTAAAAGAGAGTGCAAAATCTTCTCAAGTTTGCACTTTTCTAGTGTAACATATTATCTATGATATTCATTAATTGCTTTTCGAGTTATTTTTATCTTTCACGCGCACGCGCATAAATGTTTAATTAATATAAACCACACTTATCAGTAGAATGATAACACATAAATTAAATTAAATTTATGAATTTAAGGTTTTAAAATTTTTGAGTTGGATGTAGAATTATCTTTAACAAAATTTATGATATATCTTCCGATGTTGTGGGCTCTCCAGATATTAATGTAATTTTTTTTTTGACGGAAAGTCTAAAGGGACGGATTCTATCTCCAAAATTTTGGATAGAAAGGGTGTGATTGTCTTTTTATATTGGAGATTAAGGGCATAAGTGGTGATCAATAGAAGTCAATGACCGATACTGTCCTCGTTGAAACGTTAGGTTTAATTCATTTCCCTCTTAAAACTTTCCCTCTTGAGTTATTAAACACCAAACACATCATAATTATTATCGCATGAATGTCTTCATATTAATCTCAGTCTTTGATAGTTCATATTTTCAAAAACTAACTTGTTACAGTAATCTCAAAAGCTTTTATTGCAATGTTCTAAAATTTCAGTCTTATAATATTTTCTGTTCTTAAATGTCAGTATTCATCTTAGTCTTTTATTCTTTTGTCTTCTTTAATCTCTAGTCTCATCTCAGCATTTCCGTTACACTATCCATTAAACCAACGTGAATCATAAATCTATGGAGTTAAAAAAAAAAAAAAAGTATTTGTCATATGTTAAGCTTTGATGCCTGCTATAGGTTTAATCAGTGTTCTTTAAATTGCATGAAAATATTTTGTTTTTATAAATAACCTATATATCATGTTAAATTTTATATAGTTATGACTATATTGTATGTGTATACATTGTATAAAATGAAGTTATACTATAGGTTATTTTACGTTAAAATTGATAATTAACTCTATTTGAGATTTGTTTATAGTTTTAAAAGTTATGCTACAATAAATGTAATATTCAACAAAGTTGATAAATTTTTTAAAAATGTGTATCATATTATATAAGATTAAGATATGATGATTATAATGTATATTGTTGATGTATATATATATATATATATAACATATGATAATTATTATGTATATTGTTGTTGTATGTATGGTATTATAGGTACCTTACATGTAGATACTAGGACTGGGACTATGCACAAGGCCCTCGAGAATCAGAACTAGCCCGAAAAATCAAACCGAAAATTTTCAGAACTGAAAATATCTGTTGACCATTTGATTTTCTACGAACCAAACCATCCCAAAAATATTTATTGGAGCGGGTTCGGAGAACTCAAACCGTCTCAAATTACACTGAACCGAAGAACCGACCGATTATATATTGTTGACTATTTTTTTATTTTTGCAAATTTACGAGCATGCCAGAGGAGCGAGTCCTCAAAAATGACCTGACTTCTTTTAGACGTTTGTGGATTCTCACGCTCCTTTACCATAATTTGCTTGGATTTCAGAAATGGAAATTAATTTGCAAATAAAGAGACTATTTGAGCGAATAAAGAGAAATTGTATTGATTTGAGAGCTTAGTACAAAAGCTAAAATGGACAGTGCTGGTAAACTAAAAATGATTGGCTAATAATTCTAAATTTGTTGATGTAGTAGATGTAGATTGGTGTAGATGTTGTGTAGATTAGAGTAGATATAGATGTCCTTCTTCAATCATTCCCTTGCTTTTTATACTGCTGAAATTTATTCCTCTAAATAATTGCCCCAGCTCAGAAGTCTGCCGTTTCAAAGAAATAAATTCACGTAACTTCTCTTCAAATAAATTTATGCGCCTTTTTCCCCAAGCCTCTATGAGTGAATGTGAACAGTTACTTCTAGATTCCTCCAATTCTTATCCTCCAGCATAAGTTTCTGCAAATTGGACCTCAATTTGGGCTTTTTAATTTTTAATCATATTAAAAATAATGGGCTTATAAATTTTAGCCCAAAATTCAATTTGGGTACAAATAACGCCCCCCACATGTTGTTAGCTTGGGCTACACCCAATGCTAACTAACATGTAATCAAAATCCATATAAGCCCACTTTCACATATATAAACAAACAAGGATGAAATTTGCAATCAAAAATTTTACTTTTCTCCTTCTCAATTTTCTTTACTCATGCCAAGACCACCCAAAGTAAAATTTGGTGAATTTGATGAATATTATTGGAGAGTAGTTGCTCCTTGAGAAGTTCAAAAAAATCTAGAAAAGTGGTAGCGAGAACAAGCCCATAAAAACCATTTAGACAGACTGTTGGAAGGAGGCAAGTGGGTTGAAAAATATTACGATCCTGAGTCTCCATCTTCATCTGCTCAAGAACATCTCTCTAATCTTCTAGTCCAAAATTCAAGCTCCAAAAATAAAAATTTGAATTTTGCAATCAATGAGCATTTACCACAAGCAGCACGCTGCTGCTCTTCTCTCGCCACAATATATTTGCTCTTTGAATGTTTAGCCAAAAATTGAATTTGTTTTTTTAGCTTTGACTGTATTAATTCTAACCGAAGCAGACAAGCATAAACAGTACTGTACTATCCACTAGCCACACACAATATGTTAATTTTAATCACTCGATGAACCTAGCCAAATGCCTATTGACTTGATAAGTTTGGCTATCTTCAAAGGTTTTGTGGCATGATGGGATTTTTGTGTAAAGTGTATTTGGCTTCTTTTTGGCAAGTTCATGTCAAAATAATTTTTGAATTTCCATGTTTGCATGGATCATTTTGAATTCTTGGTGCGCTAATGATGTCTAGCTCTTTTTTTTTTTGAAAGGAATGTCTAGCTCTTAATCTTTGGGGAAATTATTCTCAAATATTTATTTAGCCAAATGCTATGATCTTGTTGGCTTTGAGATCTTTGATGAATGCCTTGAGGTATGCTAGATTTAATGTAGCCAAAAATTAATTTCTCTTGCTTTGCTCATTTTGTCTTGTTAACTTCCTTTATTTTTGGCTTATTTTAGCAACTCTCATGCCAAAATTTACCTCTTTTGAAATTTTGATGAATCCATTTAGCCAAATGAATTTAATTTACTTTGGTCATGCCTTTAACAGCTCTAATAAAAGTGGTAAAATCAAAATTTAAAATTCTGATTTTAAGAATTAATTCCTTTAAGAAAAACTCTTTCTTTGTTTCCTTTGGCCAAATATTTGGCAACTTATGTCAAAAACAAACATGTCCTGCATGTTGATCATTTCTTTAATGCTTGAAAGTTTGATGAATGCAAAACATGCTCATTAGCCTAATTTAGCTTTGTAATTGGGCCTTATTTTGACAAATCTCATGCCAACATTTTATTTCTCCAAATTCTAAGGAATGTCATTTAAATTACTTAATGCATTCACCAAACCAAATTAATTTATTTCTAACTTGGTCATGTAATCCCATAGCTTGAGAAAATTCACTTGACTCAATATTTATGCCAAAATAATTCCATCATGAATGTATTTTTTGGTTTCTCTTCATGATTTGTACATTTAAATGCTATTTAACCAAAAAATTATTTATTTTGGTTCACTTGCTCTTTGTAGAATTTAGCTTTATTTTGGAAAATTCATGCCAAAATAATTCCACACCTTTAATTTGAACACTTAGCTAAATAAATTCTTCCTAGATTTGGCTTTAAGCTTGCAAATGCCTTATTTGCTTGGATATAAGAATGAATTCAAATTTTAATTCCTTGCTAACCTTTCATTCTTGAATTTCAAAGGCACTTTTAACCCAAAAATTTATTCATGGTTCGGCTTTCTTTCAATTATTTGGTCAATTACCAAATACTTACATGTCTAGGGAAGATGTCAACCTAGCTATCCATATAGCCAAATTATTTAGCTAAAAATGCTAAGATTTTAGAGTAAAACTCTGAATTTTTGCTTTCATTTTTTCCTTGATATGGCCAAAGTTTATATTCTTGTCAAAGCCACATGCACACTCACTCTAAATGTCACACATTTAGTAGTAACTTTAAAAAGCCAAAAAATAAATTTAATTTACTCCCAAGCAAGCTTAGCATGTAAGTGATGTGTACACTCTTGATTTTCTTCAGCTAAGACTCATTTACTTAGCTTATTTTATCTAAGCATTTAATTTGGCAATTTAATTTCAGCATAGGGATCATTCCTTCCTTTGCCAAATTTTTTCTTAGTGTACATCCTTCCTAATTTCTAGCCAAATAAAATCTTAAAACATAAATTTTTTTGCTAAATGTTCCAACATAAAAATTTTATTTTAGCATAATGTGCCAAAATAAAGCTATGGGGAATAACTGTTATTTTTAGCTCTTCAAGCCAAAAATTTTAATTAAAGAGCGTTTCTAGCCTTATTTGGCCAAAATTAATCATTTATAGTGTCATACTTTCTTTAAATCATCCTTAGCCACTTTAATAATTGTTTCCATGGTTCTATTCACATCTACTTTGTCTTGCCAAAATTGGAGAATGTTTTAGCAAAATTTTTCCATGGACTTAACTTAAAATGGTTGCATCAAGTCACTTTTTAGCACTATTTTAGTCTAATCCATGTTACCAACATGCTTGTTAACCTTGAGATCAATATAGTCACTAATCTTGAAGGTCCTTAGATAAGTCATAATTATTTTAGCCTTTATACTAAAATATTTTACCTTATCTTTCTTAGGAAATCAACCCTTTTGTCTTCAGAAAATCATTAAAATGCATCATTCTCATCTTTTAACACCCTTTTCTCAGATTTATTTTGGCAAGAATCTACCAAAACATAGCTTTCTGATTTAATTTGCCTTGCATTTCCTTAATTTTACCTGTTAGTTATTTTCCTTAGGGAAAAGCATTCTTTCAATTTTTCATGCAAATTTGACATGTGTAGCCAATGATGGCCAATGAAGTTCCATGTATTATTGCAAATAAGCATGTGGTTTAGAAAACTGCAACCACTTATACTTACTTTCCCAGAGCAAAAATTATTGGTTTTAGCAATAAGTAGCCAAATCATTTATATTTGCATGATTCATTTAAATCCAATGCATTTATTGTCCTAAGGCCAAATTAATTGTGAATTTAGCCTTCATTCCAATATTTCTTTGCCTGAAAATTTTGCAAATATCTGATTGCTCTTACTCTACTATGCACTTTGGGGATTTTTGCTTTTTACCTTGATCTTGATATACTTATCCTTTCTTACCAATTTTTTGTCTTGTTTCCAATGAAAATGAATCCTTAGTCCTCAAATGCTCCAAGCCATACTCCACCTCCTTTGGCTTCAAATTACAGCAGTGCTGCTAGGTTAACGGCAGAACATGTATTTCTTTTATTTTCGTTACCTCTATCTTGGAAATTATTGCTACTCTTTATATTGAGATTTTTTCTTTTTCAACTAGTTAGTAGCTTTACACTCTGCTCTCATTCCTGAAACACCTGTCTACTCCGAGGAGGCCAACGACAACCTTGAGGTGCATCTTATTGTATTTGGTTATTTTACCAAATATCACTATTGAGTTTATTGTTCTTCTATTCATTTAACACTCAATTTTGTAGGTTATTAAACTCAAAATTATTAAAGATATCAAAACAGGTTCTTACCCTACTAACCTTGACATCAGGTAAATATCTTTTCACCTCTTTGTTCATTCAACCTTTTTCATTTCTTACCTGAGCTTATAAATTTCAGGTACTTCTCATATAAAGGGAAGAATAGCACTGTAATTACCCTACTTCCTCACCCATCTTGTTCAATTCCCAAGGAAGGTCCTCCACTCTCTTACCTTGGCTCTTCAGCCAAAAATTTTATTTTTCTTAGAGATTGCAAGGCTGCTCCATCTCACCCTAAATCTTAGATAAGACCCTACAAAGACTGGAACAGATGGGTAGAAAAACTAAAACCTACATGCAGTATTTTATGGGATCAGCTTGGAATTTCCCAATTCATACAGATGATAATGAAGCCTATCACATACCAGCCTTCTTTTCTTTCAGCTACACTAAGGTTCTGGTCTTCTACCTGTAATTATTTTATCTTTCCTTTTGGTCATATGACCATCACTTTGTTAGACATCTTTGTGATGACCGAACTACCCATCCTAGGATATGACACTGTGTGTCTACTTAATGAGTGTTAATATGAGGAAACAAATATCTCCTCCAGGACATACGACTGTTACCCCAAGGTTATCTCCCATTATTTGCTTCTATCTGATCCACTATCTGCTGAGGAGCGCATTACTTTCCTCTGGGTCCTAGTGTGCAAGTATCTTTTTTGTCCTTCCTTAGCTAGACCCAATGTTGAATACCTTCCTCTAGCCAAGGCATTATTATATGAAGACCATTTAACTTTGGGGTATGTCTTTCTTAGTAGTCTATATTCCAATTTGAGGAAGAGTGTCAGTAGAGAGCCTTTCCTTTACCTGGGGGAGCTTGGTTCTTACAATGTTGGCTCTTAGCTTACTTTCTTGAATTCAATAAGGATTTATCAACTTCTACCATTCTACCACTTATTAACATTAGATGTACCCTTATTTCTTTTGTATGCACATGGAAGCATGATCAAATCCTTACTTTTTTCATGCAATCAAAAGATAGGGACAAGAGTAAATTGTCTATCTTTGAAAGTCCGATTAATAAGCCTAAGTGGCTTAACCATTTCACGACATTCTCATATTTAATCTATAGACAGATCTTTTGTAGAGTCACAACTCCTAGGCCTTTTACCCTTGGTGGTAAGAATGCATTTCGTAAAGAAAGTGGTCTGCCACCAGTTTGGAATACAATTCTGCATTCCTCCTTCTTCTTTAGACTCTCATATCATCCCTCTTTTTGGAGTGGACCCTTATTCTTACTCTAAAGAGGTAATAGCAAACATCCATAAAGAATTAAGACTCGTTACATATTGTACCACCACCATAGATTACAATGATCATAAGAATTATCAAAAATGGTGGGAAGATAGATACAAGGAGTTTATTATGTCTACTTCTAATGAAGACAAAAGTAAGCTATTTCACTTTATTTTATTTTGCTTTCCTCTAGTATCATACTAACCTTCATTGTCACATATGTACCCTAATTATAGGTACATTTACATTCATATTACATTTTACATTTACACATTTATTGATTGAATTTAAGTATAAGCTAGTATATAAAGTTAGACTAGTGTATCGATCTAAGTCGTGACTTGTACTCAATCAAAGAGTGAGAATTTGTGAATTTTAATGACACTCAAAATAATTGAAATTATGAGAATAAAAAGGATTAAAAATAGAAATTGAGTGAGTAATGGGAATTTGAAGAGTTTAGGATGATAAGGATTAAATTGAAACAAATAAATGTCCTAAATTGAACAATTTGAAGTTTGAGGGGGGGCCAAAGTGGGTATTTTACAACATTTTTTATCCAATTTATACCTGGACTCTTCTTATATTCGTGGCCTTAGGTAGACAGCTGCATATGATTAAGAACAAAGAAAAAAAATAAGGAAAAACTTAGAAAAGAGATAGAGGAGAAGAGAGAACAAGAAGGGGGCTGCTTTGTTCTTTAATTTTGGTTAGCTTTCTAGGTTCAATTTGATGGTATAAGAGAATTTTCAGACTTTAATCTTCTTAATTAAGGTATTGGGTGATTAATTAGTAAGTGATTTTAAGTATTTTTGTTGATTTAACCTAGGTTTTGTTAGTTGTTGTTTTCGGGTTTGAGAAGTCTAGTTCATCAGTTTGATTGTTTTAATCATATCTTGAGTTAGGAAGTTTGAAATTGAGTTTTCTTTGATGGCCTAGAAACTTCAAAGAGTTATCTAAAACTCTTCCTCTTTGATCTTGACTGAATCAGTCGTTAAGTTAGTGTAATAATAGAAGACATTTTATTGCTCAACCTGTCAGAGTAAAATGACCTTGTTGTATTTAGATAACCATATCTCCCTCTATAGTTGTTCAAATGAGTTGAAATTTTTACAAAAATTTATTAGAAATATATATCTAAGACTGATTTAAATTTGAGCTTAAAATTATATTCCTATAGGTCTGACCAATTTTGCAAAATTGGGTCTGAAACAGCCCTTTTAGAGAGTGTGAATCTAATTTGTAAAATTAAGTATAGTTGCATTGTATCCATATCATGTGGGGACTGAATGGTTAGACCAGTATATGGAATAATTATATTGATGATGTTTGAATAAATTGTATGTTTTAGGTGCTGGGAAAGGAAAGGAAGTTGGTGGTGCAAAAT
>CATIWM010419153.1:0-21882 GCA_949671775.1 Mallotus repandus | reverse complement strand
ACGTGCCAAAATCATATTTGTCATGAAGTTTGCATATATTATTTCACGTGTCAAGGGGTAATTTTCAGTCGTAGTATCCGCCTTTATAATCAAATCTCATCATTATATCCGATTTTTATTTTATCGCCCGAAATCTTATAACCTTTAATTTTATCACAAATAAAATGCTGAAATTTATTTTCCGGCCAACACTAATAATATTGCACTTTTGTGGAGGGATGCCCAATATCATTTTAGTAGGATATGTGGCGCCGTGTCATACTACATGTCCATTTACTTTTTCTCATTTTTTAATTTTTAAATTAAATAAAATTTATTGTTCTTCTTTCCATTTCAATTTTCTCCCAATTTCTTTTATTTCCGCACTATCTAAATACTCATATTCAACCAATAAAATCTTCAAAAGACAAATATACGTTCAATCAATTCAAACTATCAATAAAAAAGTAATTTTATTTTTTTCCTTTAAATCTAAAAAAATAATTAGTTTTTAAAAAAATTAATTTTTTTTCTGAATTTATGACCATCTCTACCAACACCTTATAAACATTTAAAAAAAATTGAAATTAAAATTACAACATAAATAAGAATACAATAATAGTAATTCATTAGTTTGAGACTTTTTTTTTTTTCAAAATCAACCCAAAAACTCAAAGTATTAATGAGGTGAAAATAAAATAAATTCATGATTAATTACTTTGGTTGATTTTTAAATGTCATATTTATGTCAAATTAATTTGATATTAATGTTAATTTTTTTTCAAGTGAGGAAAAATTTGAATATCTATCAATAAAATTTCAAATTTAAATTTCATATATGGAGAATTGGAAAAGTGTTATTCAGCTCAGAGTCAATAACTTACTGTCTCGAGATTGGATGGAAGCCAGAAAGAGAAGTTGTTGCATCTTCAGAGTTCCTCAAAGCTTTGTTCAAATCCATGAAAAGGCTAATCAACTACCTTACCACCACCATGGTAAACAGCAAAAAAATTATCACAACATGCCAGTGGAAGAAATTATCCGGTAAAACAAGAAATAAACATATATATATATATATATATATAGTGGGTAATTTTTCTATTTGTCACATGAATTTGTGGGTAATTATTTCTTCGAACAATTTTTTCTTCAATATACCATAATATAATTGGTTATTTAAGATCATATAATAAAGGTTGAAAACATGGGTAGTTTTATTTATCATCATATGAGTTACACATTGATCTTCAACAAATCAAACATCAGGACATTTTTAACAAATACATGGATAACACTAGCATGTGATGCCCATTATTTAAGTAGTACAGTAGATAGATACCATGCATTTAGCTGCAAGTTTTACACTGCTAAGCCTAAGTTGTTGATAAGGTTTCTGGTAGCTGTTTCAGTGGAATCTTTGGCTAGCAAGAGTCCCATGGCAGCTTTTACTTGTATAAGACTGGACATCTTAAGTATATTATGATCATCATCTTGCATGTATATTGTGGGAAACTTTCCATCTACAGATGTCTGAATTGCAACTGATAGGATTCTAGTATCCTCCAAGCTGGTAATGCCACCCTTTGGAACCAAACCTGTGGTGTAATTGGCAGCCAATATGTTCGCAACGGATGTTGATCGTGCAGCCTTGGAGATTAACAAGAAGAGAAGAAGCGATATTTGTTCCTGCGGGGCTGCTGGGATAATTGTAAAATTGTACAACTGCAGAATTTAATGGTTTGGCTCCGAGTGTTACCTTCTGTATGTTCCAACAACCTGCAAACCTGTGCAGCTAGCACCATATATGGAAGTTTGGTTTTGGTTGTTTCTTTAAAGAGTGAAGAGTTATATATTTCATCAGAAACATCTCTAAAGAAGTAGGAATTTTCATCATTAACGCTAAAACCAATCACATTTGCATCGATTACATCTACTGCTACTTTCGGGATGCGACCTCCAGAATCGATGTCGATCAAAACAATCCTATTGTCACTATCGACGGGCACGTTGTGTTGAATAACTAAACTTGTTTTACTATAATATATATGTGGTCCTAATCAAAAGAAGAAAAGTTGTGGTCAAGACTAAAAAAGGTTAATTATTATTAGTTGGTGTGAGAAATTATTAGTTGGTATGAGAAATTATTAAGATTAGTTGGTGTGAATTGTGTTACTTTTAATTATATGGTTAGGATTCAATTATATTTGTTTATTTGAATGGTTTATATTGTTTCTCTAGTAGTATAAATAGAGCCTTTTGTAAAGAGGTTTATGCATCAAAGAAAAAGAAAGAAGAAAAAGTGTAAAAAAGCAAAGCTTCTAAGTGTGTGAGAGTGTTTGAGAGAGTTTAATAAAGATTGTTTGAGTGTTTAATGTTTAACAAAGTGGCATCAAAACCAAATATTGGCATATAGTATGCCAAATCGAAGCTCTTAGAAAGATGGATCCAATGCCGCCGTAATCACCCTGATCAGAGGTCGAATGAACCGCCAATCGCCACCGGAAGATTACTGCCAGAAACCCAGTCAACTCATTGAGTTGAAGCTAAGTCTAAAGCTGAGCCGAGTCGTGAAGCCGAGTCATGAAGCCGAGCTGAGCTGAGCCGTGAAGCCGAGTGGAGCCGACTCTAGTCAAGCCATCAAGCCGTTGATCAAGCCATCAAGCCGTTTGACTTAGCCGTTGACTATGCCATTTTGACCGAGCTGTCAAGCCGTTTGACCGAGCCGTTGACCCAAAGTTGACTTTTTGACTGGAGTCCATCTTAAGGTTTTTCGGCATTCCGGATCCATTCGTGAAGTCAGATTTTGTAAATTCTTTCAAGATCAAGCAATATGACAAATAGTGTGGAATCCTTCCAAGTTCCAACGCTCAATAACAACAATTACGACAATTGGAGTATCAAAATGAAGGCTCTACTTGGTGCACATGATGTTTGAGATATCATAAAGAAAGGCTATAGTGAACCAAAAAATGAGGCATCACCATCCTAGTCTGTGAAGGATAGTTTAAAAGATTCAAAAAAGAAGGATAAGAAGGCTCTCTTTCTGACCTATGAAGCCCTAGATGATGACAGTTTTGAGAAAATTTCAGATACAACATCAGTTAAACAAGCATGGGAGAAACTGCAAACATCATATAAAGAAGAAGAAAAAGTGAAGAAGGTGCATCTTCAAACTTTAAGAGGGGAGTTTGAATCTTTGCACATGAAAGGAAGTGAGACCGTTTCTGATTACTTTTCTAGCATTTTGGCTGTTTCTAATCAACTAAAAAGAAATGGTAAAAAATTAGAAGATGTGAGAATAATGGAAAAGATACTCTGCTCATTAAACCCGAAGTTTGAGCATATTGTTATAACTATAGAAGAGACGAAAGACTTAGAGGAAATGAAGATTGAGCAGCTTATAGGCTCATTACAAGCCTATGAAGAGAAGCACAAGAAGCAGCAAAGACTCACTGAGAAACTCCTCAAACTACAGCTCAAAGATATGCATCAAAGCTAAGGCAATAAAAGAAATCAACGTGGCCGAGGCAGATGTAGAAGTCACGGATGAGGTGGAAGCCGTGGTCATGGACGAGGTTAGAGTTCTTATAATAACAACTTCAACAACTATGAGAAAGGTGAAAGTTTTATAAGAAGTCATGAGGGAGGCAATCCAAACTCAAGGTACAATAAATGCCAAGTTCAATGTTATAATTGTCATAATTATGGGCATTATGCAGCAGTAAGGTTGAAGAAAAGACCAATTATGTAGAAGCAAAACTTGAGGAGAAGACAATGCTACTATCTTGCAGAACCAATATTGAAGATCAAGGAAGTACTTGGTACCTTGATACTGGAGCAAGCAGCCATATGTATGGAAAAAGAAGTATGTTTATGGAACTCAATGAATCTGTGGTTGGCAATGTTTTCATTTGATGATGAAGCAGAAAAGGTTGATCCAACACTTTTCAAAAGTCTAGTTGGATGTTTGTGATATCTAACTTGTACAAGGCCCGACATTCTCTATGTAACAGGACTTGTGAGTCGTTATATGGAGACTCCAACAACCACTCATTTCAAGGCTGCAAAGAGAATTCTTCGCTACCTCAAAGGTACAATAGATTTTAGCTTATATTATTCAGTTTCTGATGACTACAAGCTTGTTGGATATAGTGACAGCGATTGGGCCAAAGATAGCGATGATAAAAAAAGCACAACTGGTTTTGTGTTTTTCCTAGGAGACACTGCTTTCACTTGGACGTCAAAGAAGCAACCAATTGTCACTATCTGAACATGTGAAGCTAAGTCTATTGCTACTACAACATGTGTTAGTCATGCAATTTGGCTCCGAAATTTATTGAAGGAATTGAACATGTCACAAGTGGAACTAATAGAGATTCATATCGATAACAAGTCAGCAATAGCTTTAGCCAAGAATCCAGTATGTCATGATCGGAGCAAACACATCGATACTCGGTATCATTATATAAGAGAATGCATTATGAAGTAAGATGTGAAATTGGAATATGTGAAGTCTCAAGATCAAATTGCAGACATCTTCACTAAGCCATTGAAGAAAGAAGACTTTGTCAGATTGAGAAACACACTTGGTCTTATAAAACAAGTTTAAAGGGGGATGTTGAATAACTAAACTTGTTTTACTATAACATATATGTGACCCTAATCAAAAGAAGAAAAGTTGTGGTCAAGACTAAAAAAGGTTAATTATTATTAGTTAGTGTGAGAAATTATTAAGATTAGTTGGTGTGAGTTGTATTACTTTTAAGAGTATGGTTAGGATTTAATTGTATTTGTTTATTTGAATGGTTTATATTGTTTCTCTAGTAGTATAAATAGAGCCTCTTACAAAGATATTTATGTATTAAAGAAAAAGAAAGAAGAAGAAGTGTAAAGAAGCAAAGCTTCTAAGTGTGTGAGAGTGTTTAAGAGAGTTTAATAAAGATTACTTGAGTGTTTAGTGTTTAACATGTACCACGGCACATATGGTCCCCTCTTTCCATGGAGGAAAGAAAATAAATGAAGAATGTGATAAACTTGAATTGCAATTGCTAACAAACATTCCAAAAGAAAAAAAAATTGTAAAGGAAAACTTGAAACTCAAAAAAGAAAAAATCCTTACGAACAATATCCACTGTTCAAAAGTTACTTATAGAATCATAACTAAATTCTAGCGCCAAAAAAGATATGCTCAAAAGATACAACATCTCATCAATATTTTCTAGTTCAAATGTAGGAAGTTTGGATTTTTTAAATAAGATCTTGCCACCGGAGTAATGTATGAATTTTTTTAAAGCAAGTATAAGAGAGTTTTATCCTCCTTCGGAATCCACCTTGGTTCGGAATAGTTAGTGTTCTTATATCTACCGAATACTAGAAGCATCAAATAAAGAAATATCAATATCTCAAATTAAATTAAAAAAATTAAAAGAAAATGTATATAGTTGCATTCAAAACTTATTGTAACTTGACTAAGAAAACAAAGATGAAAACATGACTTTAATTGAATCCGTTGCTAGCTCCCCAGAGTGACACATAATAATTTGATCTCCATAGCTAGTAAGAACTCATATCAGTTCTATGTACCTTTAGTTACCGTTGTTGCTGGCACAATAGTAGTAGGCCTGCTCCTTTACTTTTTAGCTTTAACAAATTGCTCAAAAACTTGTAGTGGCCAACCAAAAGATAGACAATGCTGGTTTTTTTCTTTTGAGAAATGGGGAATTATGATGCCAATTCTGCATATGAAGTGACAATTGCTAAGAATTTGGGTGACATAAAACATGCTAAAAAAGACCAACTTTGTTCAAAAGGAAGTTAACAAAGATAAAAAAAACACAACAAAAGAAGCAAAATTGGATATTGATTTGTTAATCTCTACCAAAATTACAAAAGTAGAACATTATCTGTATAT
Organism: Mallotus repandus; assembly: GCA_949671775.1. Taxonomy (NCBI): domain Eukaryota; kingdom Viridiplantae; phylum Streptophyta; class Magnoliopsida; order Malpighiales; family Euphorbiaceae; genus Mallotus; species Mallotus repandus. The sequence goes on along the minus strand of CATIWM010419153.1, from coordinate 15,992 downwards.
AACGATTCCTTAAAGCACATCTTCAACAGAAATCAAAGGCACCCAAAGCACAAACCTTTTCTTTTTAACTGTTTGATTCAAGATTCTCACTTCAACTTTTTTTTCTTTGTTTTTATTTGCTTTAATTTCTTGAAGTTTAACTTTCTAGCTATGGAGGATTTCTGATTCAAAATCAAATGTGTGGATTTTGAACTTGTTTCATAATTGGAATAAGGGTATTTTGGTGGTCTTTAAAAGGCCAACAAGCTTTACAAAACTTTTCTACTGATTACAATATCACAATTTAATGTGATTGCATACGAGTTACACTGGACCCATTCCCATTGGTAAGCAAACGATAAACACATGACTAGCCTTTAACTTCACTTTTTTGGGGAAGAGCAATCCCAACACAGGCTTATAAATGAGTATGGATGGTGATGGTTCCTTAAAAAACCGAAATAATATTTAAAAAAAATTGGCAACCCTAGAAGGAGGAGGAAAAAACTATGAAAACCCTAGAAGGAGGAGGAAATTGAGAAAAGATTCTAACCAAAAATAAGCTAACATAAACTCATAAAGAAGCATAAAAAAAAAAGAACGATATATGATAAAAGGACAAAGGGGCTAAGAGTGAGCAAGTCTCTGGCATAGTGATTGTTTTACTGGCTTAAATACGTATATCTGTGTGAGCGTAGGACAAAAAAGAATGAGTAGTCAAATCAAGAAAAGTAAATATTTCACCTAATTAACGATAATTATAATAAAAATTATCAAAGTATAATAATACATTCTCATCATTATGCCATGATGACATGTGTAATCAAAGCAAGATTGTGTGTGTGCATATGTGCGTATAAGATGGAGCCCTAATGAGACGGAGGTTAGGTTATAGAAGGGCGACGGCTTGAAGCTTATTGTCCGGGAGATATAGAGAAGGAAGAGAAAGGTTATTAGGGTTTTATGGGTTCGGAAATTGAGGCCTAAGAAAGGAAGAAAAAGGGCTTTTGGGTTTTGAACCACACTACTACTACTACTACTGGTACTAAAAGACACTAAAACAACACACCCTCTTAACTGCTGAAAACAACAGGTGAGTAAGTGAAAGCTATATCACTCCATGCACACGTCCCTTTCTAGCTCCTCTCCCCCACATCTGCCGCCTCTCACACTCTCTCTTTCTTGCTCAATTGCATTGGGAATGCCAACCACACATGTAATTGTCTTATGATTATAGCATGTACATGTATGATGGTGAGATGCATATATAGCATGTACATGGATGACGGTGAGATGCATATATAGCATGCATGCATACATGTGTATGCCATAGTGAGTGAGTGCATGATCAGTGAGTGACACTATTAAACAGGCCCCAATCAACACAAGGAGGGTAAAGAAGAATTTTTTCCTTTTTTTTTAAGCAGCTGCCTGCCTGCCTGCCCTCTCCCTCTCCCTCTCTTTCTTATTATATCTAGTAGACCAAATAGAAATAGATCACCTTTCTTTCACAACTCTCTTCTCAGTCTCACACACCCACAAAGAAAAGGCAGATCCAAGGTGGTGGTGGTTAAGCTGTCAATCTTATCAATCAATCATCAATCAATCAAGAAAGCCCCAATCATCAATCAATTTTAAAAGAGTTGAAAAAGGGTTTCTAAAAAACACCATGTCCTCCTCTTCTACACTCTCCTTGGACCACCTTCCCCCTTCCGAGCAGCTCTGTTATGTCCATTGCAACATCTGTGACACTGTTCTAGCGGTATTATGTTCATTCTTTGTCACCAATGATCATATACTTGTTGTCTCTTCATTTTTATCACTTTTGTTTGCCCCAGTCCAATTTTGTATCTTTAGTTCCCTCTATATAACTTCCTTTGATTTTTGTTTTGTATACATAGGTGAGCGTTCCTTGCACAAGTTTATTCAAGACTGTTACTGTTCGATGCGGTCACTGCACCAACCTCCTCCCTGTTAACATGCGTGGGTTGATTTTGCCATCTGCTAATCAGTTCCACTTGGGTCACAGTTTCTTCTCTCCTTCTCATCATAATCTTCTGGTATGGTACCTTTATATCTAATCATAAAATAACCCTTTTTAGCTCAGTTGATGTACATTTAAACGGTGTTGATTGCGTTCAATTTCATGCAATAATATGTTCAAGTTTTGGTGAAATTCTTTTTGCAGGATGAGATCCCAAACCCATCTCCAAACTTCTTGATCAATCAAACTAATATTAATGTGAATGATTTTAACATTCCAACTCGAGGAGTGGTTGATGAGCTTCCAAGGCCTCCAGTTATCAGCAGACGTAAGATGCATCAAATTTTTTATGTTGTTCTTGCACTTTACTTTATTCTCTTAGGAATCATTTCTCCTTTTTCTATGTTTGCCCTTCTTTGGGATATTTTTTTCCCAAAATGTTATTCGAATTTCTCTAACTTGCATGGTCATGTATATACATTCTCCAGCACTCATCAGTTCTTAACAGACTAGAAATTCAATGAAACATGCTACACCATTTTTGGTTTTTAGTATGAAGAATCTATCTTTTGACACTTTGTTTAAAAATTATTTTCATTTGGGGATAGTTTTTGTTCGATAGGGGCAGGTTTTTTGTTTTTTGTTAGCGAATCAAAAAAAGATGGTGGGGATGAAAATAATCATATGTGTAACAATACCATATTTTTGAACTTTTTCTGATTCACTTCTAAAACATTATTGCAAGTCTATTGGTCTGTTGTTGCCTGTTGGTGAGTAAAAAGAGGATCTTCTTCACTTTAATTAGAACCCAAAAATAACGCCCTTATTCCTCCTATATATTCATCACCTTCCAGTCCTTACATAGATATCCTGATTTAGCACTGACTTTTCATGTCTGTATGCACTTTTAAATAGTTAAATCCTTAACAAGAACCCCAACATCTGCTAAAAGAAGTACCTCTTCACAGTGCCAAGTATTTATGGCTTGAGCATTATACATATAAATGGGAAATAACTACTTATATTGAAAGTTTTTTGCCCTTTTTTTAATTATTGTAAGCATATTCACACCGAGCAATGTAGAGAAAATAAAGAATATGACATGGTGAATTTGCTTTTAAAGAATCTCGGGAGATAGAGGGTAGATAGAGGAGATCAGGATAGATACTGATAGAGAATCCATAATGAGAAGTGACAGTAGAGAGAAAGATGATAAGGAAAAAAAAAAGCAGAATTTGCATTGAAAAAAGTTGTAGCTAATTGATGTTTAATGTGTCTCTGTGTGTGCTGTGTCTGTCTTCTGTCTATGTCCCAGCAGCTCCGGAGAAGAGACAGAGAGTCCCCTCAGCGTACAATCGCTTCATCAAGTGAGTAATGATTTCAAACAATTCGCATTTACTTTGTTTCTCTTTTTATATAGGATTTTTATTTCTTTATATTTTTTTATTTTGGCCAATTTTAAGGTGGCTTCCGGTATTGTCGAGTTTAAATCTTTTATACACGATATATCTGTATTTTTGTTACATATGAACTACTAAATTTGGAGTGAATAACAGTGCTACAATGAGAGAATTAATGCAATCTAAACTGCAGGGATGAAATCCAACGCATCAAGGCTGGAAATCCTGATATAAGCCACAGAGAAGCCTTTAGTGCAGCTGCAAAGAATGTAAGAACCAAGAAAATTATTTAGGGCTTCTAGTTACTTTACCAAATTAGGGGGTTTTTTTTTTTTTCTTAATTAGGGTTTCTCTAGTATAAAATAATATTCTACCCCAGTAGTGCCATTTTGTGGGGTCTTTTCTCTGATCGTATTTTTGTTTTTATTATGTCAGTGGGCCCACTTCCCCCACATTCACTTTGGTCTCATGCCAGATCAGACTGTCAAGAAGGCTAACGTGCGCCAGGTGACATATGCATACTCTCCTGTATTTTTTTTTGGTTAATTTTTTTTATTTAAACATAAAAAATAAAAGATTATTAATGTTGTTGTTGGTGTTGGGTGTGTAGGAAGGAGAAGATGTTCTGATGAAAGATGGATTCTTTGCTTCGGCTAATGTTGGTGTCACTACTCCATACTAAAGAACTGGGGATATGTATGTTGAAGTTGTGCCTGCATGCACCTAGCTAGCTAGTAATGGATAAGAGAAAAAAAAGGTTGATTAAATCAATTAAGATGTTAAGTTTAACAACTCTAATTATCACTTCATCATAACCCCATCGACTGCTAATTATGTCTTAATTATGTGGAGAACTTAATCTACTACAATATTGTACTTTTCTAGATATTATAATTCCATCTCCATCTACTTAATTTCCTTTGAAGACATTAATTAGTTTGGACATCAATGTGTTTCTTCTTCCTCATATCATTAATATATAAATAGATATGCATATTTATCACTCAATTTTCTAGTCTTAGCTTGATAATAATTTTCACTATAGCCATTCCTACTCTAGCATTGTACCACGAGCTATATCACAATCATCTAATTTGTGGGTTCATACAATTTGATTCTTCAGAGTTCAGACTGTAAATGGTTCTGTCAGGAAACAAATTATATGTAAAGTTAAATAGTCACACATACCAAATTTTAAGATGAAAAGGCGTTGATCATCGCAATGATTAAGTCAAATCGTCTTGAAATGTCCCTTCATGTCATGTTTTAGTGGTTTTATGTTACTATCAATTACCTGATATTGATTTGCTGCTCTTATGGACACACATGATGATTTTTGGGTGTTTAACATTATTGTCATTTTTCTAGGAAAAAACAGAATCTATTCTGTGGATTTCTTTCAGTACAAAACCTTGTCAGTTAAGTATCTCATCTAATCTAAAATGGGTGCTGCTGTAATTTCATAATGCTTGATGAAACGTAAGTTAATCAATTCTGCTATCGGATTGACATTTTTTTTTTCTGCTATTGGATCTAAAATTAGGGGTTTTCCATAGATCATTATTTTTCTAAGTATTATTAAAATTGGCCAATAATAATATTTATATATACACACCATTGAATATAACAATTATACTGCTTATTCTTTTAAAAAAATAATTATACTACTAAATTAATTCACATTAATATTGTATATTTACAATATTGTAAATATTTACGTATAAAAAATTTAACCATTAGATGAAAACCTTATACTAACCTTTGCATTATTCTAATTACTGGTCTTTTGCGTTATTACTCTAATAATAATAACATGATTTGTATTTAAAATAAAACATTGATGCCAATGCGATTAATTTAAGATGAGTGTGTTTTGACAGTTTTTAGTCTCTTATTCCATTGGGTATGTTTATTTTTATGTGGATAAACTATCTTAGTGCCAATTAAAAATTAAAAAAAAAAACATATAATTTATAAATTTTTTTGAAAAGAAAAAATAATTTTATTGATTCAAACTAACAATGCATCATAGAAACATAGATACAAATTCTCTAAAAATCATAGATGACGAAATAACACTCAAATTAATAGCATAATAAATCGGCTCAAAACCTACAAATTTGATAATATTATAATAACTATAATACTTATATTTCCAGTTCTGCAACATATTGATAATCATAATCTAATTTGTTGTCTTGTCTGATTGAATACATTTTACCCGTCTAAATCACCCGCACACAAATAAAAAGCTGCAACAAGACGACAAAAAATAAAACTTCGTAACAAGAGAAAGAAAAATCAAACGTCGCAACAAAGCGATAATATCATGAAAAATAAAATAAAACCTAGATCTATATGAAATAACCACTTATTTAAGAAATAAATTGATAAAAAAAGATGTAAATAGATGATTTTAGATTAAAAATGACAAAAAACACCCCTCCTTACTTAAAAAAGATGAGTGGCTTATAATTTATAAAGTTAATAGGCCATCTTATTAGAAAAAGTTAAGAATATATTTACCATGCACAAATGAGCAAAATTATGTTAATTGATAAAATCAAGCTACTACTCATATAGTTAATGTCTAATAAATTCATAAACTTTCCGAGAATTAACTTGGTTTCACTAAAAAAATTATCTATAGCCACACTTAATGCACATTTTCTAGTTGAATGTGCTTAAAATTTTAAATAAATTAAAAATTAAACACATTTTAAAAAAATATGGACAAATTTATTATTGAACCATTATTTAAAAAGTGATACGTATGTCTATTAAATAATAAAAATATAAAAAAATAAAAATCGCAAAAATTTTCCATCACTTTGTTAAAATGTGGATAAACTTATATTCACACAACATTTAAACAGATATTTACCTACATTTATTTATATGTAGAGAGCTAATTTTACAGCTCTTCTAAATATAATTATATTTAAATATTAATGTGACAATAGCTCAAATTTCTTGTAGTGTTTCATGTGAAATATTATTGTAAATCTTATATTATTATATAAATATTATTACATTATTCTATTTTAATTACAACATTATTAAATCATTATGCTAAACAAACCATAAACTGCAACAAATTAAAAAATACCACAAATATACTTCATATAAAAATTGAAACTAAAACCTCACCTTTAAAGTTTGAGCGCAGTACACGTAAAACAATTAAATTAATATAGATTTTCGTAAAATGTTGTTTATATTTATTAATTAAGAAAGAGAATATTTAATTAGACAAAAAATTAAACTTATTTTTATGTTTGGATATATAGATTTTAGTAAAAGTTGTTTATATTTATTAATTAAGAAAGAGAATTTTTTTCTGAGAAAAAGAAAGAATATTTAATCAGTCAAAAAATTAAAATTATTTTTATGTTTGGATATATATGATAAGTCATATAAATTTATCCACATGTATTCATATATACTAGGCAAATAAAATTATTAGTTTATTTCAATGAAATTTTACGAATTAATAACAATAATTTTTTTTATTATAAATTGGGGAAAAAACACTTAGACATTTCATAGTGATAAAAAAAGAAACTATGACATTCGCAAATAGCAATTATGTTTCATTTAACTATGTTATTCAAATCGAGCTCTTTCTTCCAGTATCTTCACTCTAAGCTCTGTATCCTTTACAGTTCCCACATGTGCATGCATCCCAAATCTATCTAATAGCTGAGGCCTAAGCTCTCCCTCTTCAGGATTACCGGAGCCAATCAAAATAAATCACGTAGGATGTGAAATTGAAATACCCTCTCTCTCCACTGTGTTCCATCCTGAGGCAGCAAAATCTAAAAGAACATCAACTAAGTGGTCATCCAAAAGATTAACTTCATGCACATAAAGAATCCCTCTATTAGCTTTAGCAAGAAGGCCAGGCTCCAATGCCTTGACTCCCTCAGTGAGAGCCTTCTCAATATCCCACTAATCCTATCCTCTGTAGCTCCTAATGGCAAATCAACCATATTAATCTTAGTTAGCACAACTGAAAGCTCTTTCCCTCTCATGATGCTTTCTCTGACTTAACACAAATGGATTCAGGATCTTCTGGATCTGAGTTATATGGATCGCCCGAAACAACATTAATTTCAAGAAGTGAGTCCACTAGGGACCTAACAGTGGTAGACTTCCCTGTCCATCTATCACCCATAATCACGACACCACCGATCTTGGGATCAATCACATTTAGCAAAAGGCATAGTTTCATCTCATCATGTCCTACCATAACGGCAAAAGGAAACACTGACCCCTGGCTTTCTTTAGCAGCAAGACTTTGGGCCTATAATTCAAAATTCCAGCAAGTTATTTCGATAATTTCAAACTATGTTATTCATTTAACTATGATAGCAACTTCAATATGATAATTATTTTCATTTGGAAAATGTTTGAATGAATCTATATTTTTCAAAAATATACATGGTAATCTATGGAAAATATTGAAAAAAAGAAAAGCAAATGTAATGATGATCTGCCAACCTTTTTGCAAATAAACAAAGAATCGGCAAATATATGAAATTGAACATTTTTTGGCTTTCAACATTTCTATTATTTGAACAAAAGAAATAATAAAAAACAGGATGCAACAGGTGTTCCTAAAGTGCAGATGATTTCATCAATGGAAGTCACCACAAACAAATCAAAACAGATTTTCTAAAGAAAAGCCTTTACTCATCCTAATGTCACCAAGAACCATGGCCGATACATCTCCAGGAACGGTGGTTTTGTTTGAAGCAATATGAACAGCTTTTAGCATCTTTTCAACTTTAGAGCCATCAATACCCTCATACCATAAAAATATTAGCACCATTATAGTTTTCATGGTTAATGTCTAGTAAGTTAACAATCATAGGATGGAAAGCATGTATCACAGCCTATGGGCATAGGTAGAATAGTCTAAAAGCAAACTCAAGCATTTATTGGTTAATATTCAAAAGCAATTCTATCAGGTGGTCAAATAAGAGAAAAGAAAAACACTCTACCTTATTCTTCAAATTCACTAAAACTAAATGGTTGTCAGTTCCACCAGACACCTTTGCTACCGTTTGTTTATGCTAAAATGAAGATTCACAAACTTACTTATCCAATGCCCCGAGATTCTTTTGCTTGGAAATTTTGAAAAAAAAATTCATGGAATATCAATTATCATTGACTTTTGTAAACCCAGAGAGATACTTCTTAACCTCATCCAAATTTCCATTCATAACAACCTCCTCCAAGTACTTTAAATTAAAGAACAATCTTAATTCGTGCTCAAGCTTGACCTTCAAAAAATAGACAAAAAAAATGACTATAATAAATTTACTGATAAAAAAATTTACTTGTGGACGATTCTTTTGAATTTCTCTTCATCAAGAAATTGTAAAATCAGAAAGATGACGTCTCTACTGAGAGAAGACATCATTGCTGCTGACAGATGTTATCTTTGTAACCTCAAAAAGAAAGAAATAAACTAATATCAATGGCAGCAGCAGCAACACATGACATAAGCATGCCGATATGTTCATGAAATGAGACAAATTACATGCAGAAACAAACAAAAAAATAGCATGGAGTGGAATCACACTACAAAACTCTTTTGTTTGTAGATTGAAGATATGCTTACGTAAAATCAGTCCCTTCAGGGAAAAGAGCAAGCCACAGGGGATCTTGAGGATCTTTAAAAGTTAAAAGCAACTGACACATTAGAGGTTCATCAACTTCCCACTTCCTATCAACTGAGATGAACTCCAAAATGTGAAAACAATTAAAATGATAACAAATTAATATTAGGCTTTGAGTCCCCTGATGGAATTTTTCCATATTGCTTCTCAGTAAGATCTCTTATTCTTGACCTACAAAGTGATATGATTCCTCAGCTTATTGCTCCAATTATTTGACAAGTAAAAAGTATTGGAAACATAAATAACCCAGCATTGAGAGATCCATACGCAATAGCATCTATTTGAGGGCGTGAAAAGGCTGTTGCAATAATAAAAAATCGATTCCAATACAAAAGAGGGTTTACAAAGAGGACCCTTATATCCGCAGCCTTAACATCATTTGCAACCTTGGCCATTACAACAACAACTATCAGAGAACAAAATCCACAAGAAACCATTAAATTCAGTTAGGTGGTAATGTTATGTAGGTGGTGATACCAATTAGCCTACAGAATCCTTCATCACAAAATTGGCTCGTCCACTAGAACCATAACAAAAAAAGATAAAAAAAAAAAAAAAAAAAGCAATTTATAATCTTTCTATTAAAATAAAAGAATGAGAAATGCTTACATGATAAGCTTTCAGCATCATCATCAACCTCAGCAATATAAGGCTTTTGGTCATTTCTCCTAAAGATCACCTTTTCCATATTTATTGAACAACTCATCAAACATTTCATCTGTATCTTTTACATTCTGCAACCCAATAAAAAAACACCTTAAATCATGTTTCTACTTCCAATTCTAATTTTCATATTTCTCACACTTTCTGAACCAAATTAACCAAAAACTAACACACACAGGATGAAGTGAAAGGCAACTGAAGCATCAAACATACCGAGAGAAAGTTGTCATCTAAATCTTTTCAGGCTGTAAAACAGGGTTGTAGTTTTAATCTCAACTTCTTCGTTGTTCTTCTGGGTATTCGGCACAATCACTTTTCGCATGACAACTGATACCCATTATTAATCCATAACCACCCAGGTTACTTCCTGTGATTTCAAGATAGAATACATTCAAAATGACTCAGATGCTGAGAGTCACTAGAGAAATGAGTTCCAACTCCAGTTTCACCGATAAATAGAGCGGTGAACGATGCTATTATAGTTGTGTTATGTTTGATATGAGAAATCTAATAGATAGATACATAGAAGATAAAAGAGAAGGAGATTTTTTCTTAAGATAAGATAATTTACCTGAGAAAATACACAAAACAATTTCATATTGCATAGCTCCATCTACTGCTTTTCCGTCGCCTTTTGAGTCTAAGCAATCCAACTGCTCTCCAATCTCAAAGTTTGATGGCCACGACTAAAATTCATCATCTTCTGCTTCGACTCCTCCTTGGTAATCTTCTGCTACTTCACTGATGCTAATAAATGAAATTATGATGGAAGATAAATTGCCAAAAATCAAATTGACAATAAGAACATAAAAGAAACTGAAGGGAAGGGAACAAAGGAAATTAAATTCACATTTTGGGAATAAGAAAAGATAAGAAACTGAAGAGAAGAGAAAACGAAAAGAAAAAAAGAACATGAGAGGCTGGAAGCACGAAAATGAAAGGAAAAAAAAGCGTGAGAAGGTGGAAGCAGAAAGAGACACGTGTCAGTATCTTAGATGGCAAAATTCATATACTCAATTGTTATATATATTGTATGTATATAGATATAAGGAGGTCATCATATGGCGGCATAATTCTAACTTTATATCTTAACATATTCTCAGAATTCTAAATTTATATTTTAAGATATTTTTAAAAAAACGTTACCATTTAACTTCGCTTCCACTAATTTATGAATTTTATTAGATATAAGTTATCATACTTATATGGACATGAGATGACATTGATATTAAAATATATATATATATATATATATATATATATATATATATATATATATATATTTCCAAAAAATTAAATTAACTAAAATATAATTTTAATTTAATTGAAAGTATATTTTAATTTTAATTAAATAATTTTAACTTTCATTTAACTTAAATTTAATTTAAATGTAATTATAATTGATAAGTTTTTTCATATAAAAGCTTAATTTTATTTTTTTTAGATTAAAATTCTTTTAGGAAAATTTAAAATTCTGGTTAATTGAGTTTCATGTCATCAAAAACAAGAATAAAGAAAAGCACTATAACAAGTGGACTGCAATTGGGATTAAAGACGTCATAAAATATATTGGGATTAAGATTGTTTTAAAATTTTAATTCTAATTATAATAAGAGACTTCATAAAATCTATTGGAATTTGGATTTTTTTTAAGCTCTAATTCTAATTATAATATGAAAAAAAATCTCTATATAAAGGTTTTGTTTCAATGTAAATTTTTGCACTTGCATTGTAGTTTTTGTTTTTATTTTTTTTAATTTTCACTCCATCAAGAATTTGATCAACATGTCTACCATTAAAGTTAAGTTCATTCACATCAACATGTATGGTGAAATCTCTACAATTAATTCTCTTGAAGATTGGGGAAAAGTAATTTATCATCAAAGTCATGCTTGAAGATTGGGGAAAAGTAATTTACCATTAAAGTTAAGTTCATTAGAATATTTTTGGTTAATGTCTCTCAAAATTATCAATTAAAAATTAATTTTAATTAATGCTAAGGTAATACTTTTCAAAATATGTTACTTTATTTTTTTTGTGTTGAAATTTGAGATTATTTATTTGAAATTTGAAACTTTAACTAATAAAATTATGTATTTATTTTTCAGGAAATCAAAATTACTGCTTTAATATGGAGCAATGCATTTGAAAAGTTTTAAGATTATTTTCAAATAGGAAAAACATATACTATTTGTAATGGTTTAGTTAAAAAAAATTAATTCCTCTTTTCTCAATATCCATGATAAATTTGAACTAAATTTTAATTTAAATACAATAGTTACTGAGCATAAAATAAAGTTATAATTGCTTGGTTTAATTGAGCTTTTGAATGTCTTTTAATGTTGATAAAGTCCCTGAGTGTTTATGTTCACGGATGAAAAAATTCTCATCATTATATATGTTTATCATATATTATATATATTTTTAAATTTTTTGATTTATACATTATATATATATACACTAATATTTAATTTTTTTTAATGTTTCGAATAGAAAAAAAATAAAAAAAGTGAATTTTACAAGAAATTATGCACTATGCAAGAATGATTAAAGATTGAAAAAGAAGATTAAAATAGAAAAAAACTAATAAAATTATTAATTTTTTTTGTACTTTTTTCTTTTTAAATAATTGAGCAAATTGTAAATTTATATTATTATAGTTGATTAATTTTATATTATTATTAATAATTTATTTAAAAGTTTAAATTAATTGTTTTTTAATTAATAATAATAATAATAATAATAATATTATTATTATTATTATTATTAATGAAATTATCTTTGGAACTTGGTTGCATCAACCAATTCATCATATAAAATTGTAATTTAGCCATTAAATTTTGATAATTTAGCCACGCCATTAGAACGAGATTCTTAATTAATAAAGCCTGAATTCCAAAATAATTAAAGAAAATCTATGCCCCAAATAATCAATTGCGGTGGGCTTAATTGATACCTATTGAGTAATCTGTGTTTCATTCTCTCCAAGATTGTTCTTTAAAAAAAAAAAATTGTTAACCGAAGGAAATCAGATGACAGTAACTCATAACCAGACAACCAGGCTAATTTTCTTTGTTCAACATGTAAATTAAAAGACCTTCTACTTCATTAACTTGCAGGAGTATTGTGGGGCCTGAGGCATCGGAATGTGGAGTAAGACCAATGACTTTCTCTGGTTAAGGACATAGAACCAATTCCAAAGAAATTTGAGAGTAGAATTCGGAGAAGAAGAATAGAGAAGCCTTTCTATGGCCTCTTTCACTATTTACTTTGTTGTGGGTGGCTCTGTGAAGAGGTTTAAGAGGAAAAGAAGAAAGGGTGTAGTCGTGTAGGGTCAATATCAAGTTTAATTAAATTAATTAAAATTATTTTTAATAAATTTTAACATGATTCTTTACTATAAATCAAGCTTTTGTAGTATTTTTAATATTTTTATGTTGATTTTTTCTGCTTTTTTTTTAAATTTGTTTAACTATAATTAAATTATTTTTATCTCTCTTTCAGAAATATTTTATGTATTTTTAAAATTATCATTGTAAATAATTAGCAGAAATAAAAATTAAAATTCAATTACCTTTATTAATTTTTATTCGAATTTAACAAAGTAAATTAATTTTTGTAATATATTTAACATTAAAACATTATTTTTTTGAATATTTCTATTTCATTACTTCATTCATCAAAAAAATATCTATGTTCTATTCTAAAATTATTATTGTAACAAAGCATTACATAACAAAAATAATTAATTAATCTTAAAAACCTTTTATTAAATTTTGACAAACATTTTCACTATCAATTAATTTTGTCATTATTTTTAAATTACAAGATTAATATTAAATTTAAATTTAATTAATAATAATAAGTTTAATAATTTATTTACATAAATGTGGGCCAACTTTTCCAAAGAAAATGTAGATGACTAAAATTACAATACAAGAATTCATCTTTCTCTTTATGTTTCTCTTGACTGAATTAGAAAAAAAAAACAAATAAATTTTATATTTTATTCATGTGAACATTGTTAAGATATTGGTTACTAGTTTAAAATTGTACTTGTTATATCTTATCTTCTGCTCTCATTCATTACTTATGTTTTCTAGTTGTTTTCAAACACTCATTAGTTATCGTACCTCTGTATATATAGAGTTGTACACTTATGTATTAATTATTGAATACACTTATTTTAATTCCTTCTCATTCTCTGTTTGTCGTCATGTTCACTTTAACAAGCAAATTTTTCCTTGCAAGCTGTCTACAGATTCTTTTTCTGTCTCTAAGACTTCAAAAACGTCTTCTGCTCCAAGTCCTTGGCTTTAGGTAACCACCACTTCTCCTACTTCCATCTCAACCCTCTTCTTCCACCTCTCAATCCTTATCACCTACTCATGTTCCCTCTTCCCCATCTCTACAAACTTCTCCATCACCCACCTCCCCTACGCCATCTGCTCCCAATTTAAATTTGCCATCTCATCCAATTTTACCAACCTCATCTCTCCCATCTAATCCTAATTTAACTATTGACATGGATTTTTCAACCTATAATCCTCAACGTCTCTCATCCTATAATCCTTACCCGTCTACATCTGATCCTTTACCTTGCTCAAACAGTCCAACCCGTATCCAACCCATGACCCTTCACCCTTCCACACTTCAACGACATCATGCTCTCCTTTCTCACACTACCCTTTCCATTGAACCTCACTCCTATTCTAAAGCTAAGAAATACGTCGAATGGCGTAATGCCATGCAACAAGAATTTGATGCATTAACTCAAACTCAAACATGGTCTCTTGTGCCTCGTCCTTCTCACCATCCTGTCATTGGAAGCAAGTGGGTTTTTTGAATCAAAAGGAACCCTGATAATACTATTTCTTGTTACAAAGCCCGGCTTGTTGCCAAAGGCTACAATCAGCAAAGTGGGATATCCATGGACCACTCTAATGGACATATTATTACTCCAAATCAAAGCATCTTTCTTGAGGTCCACACTGTTATTAATTGGCAAAAAAAAATGGTGAGTTTAATTTAATTAAATTTAAAATGAGGAGAAAATCCTTCTCCATCTCCGATACTCCCTCTTCCTGCGCTGCTACTGTTGTTTGTTCCAACAAGGCTGCGGCTGCTGCTGTTCCACCTTCTCAAACTGCTGCTACTAAGGCTGCGAGGAAGAAGACGGTCGTGGCTCTGGATTCGCTGCATTTGGGTTGCGTTTGCTGTGAAGAAGAAAAAGAGAGGGAGCTCTTCCATTTGGCGTTTGTGAGTGTGGATTTGTTGTGGTTGCATTTGTTGTGAAGAAGAAGAAGTGGGGAGCGTTAAAAAAAAAGTGTTCGCACGTGTTTTGTTGCAATATAAACAGTATCGATGATATAATTTAGGTATTTTTATATATTCAAATAAATTTTAAAAAATAAAATAAATTAAATTATGTATAAATATTGCAGAAATTTATGAAATTGTTATAGCTGATTTTATTCAAAACAACTATTAATTTGATAAGTTCTATTTTAAAGTTTTTTCCCATCATCTGATTGCTGATTTGTATTTTTTTCATTTAAACTATTTTATCTTTATTAAAAAAATAACTAATAATAAATCATTTCATTTAAATTAAAATTAAATGTATATAATTAATTTTTTATAGTTCATAATTAAATAAATACTATTATAAATTATAATTAAATAATTATTATATTTGAAAATACCTTAGAGGGGGTGAATAAGGCAATCGAATTTAAATCGATAGTAATTAAAATTTAAACAAAAATAGAAAGAAGGTTGTGAAAGAAGAATGAAGAACACAATGATTTAAGGAGTTCGGATTCAACAATAATCCTACGTCTCCACCTAACTTGAGATTACACTAGAGTTTAAGGTTCACTCTTACAACCTTACAAATAAGAGTTTTTAGGCTCACTCTTAAACCAAATTCCAAGTGTTTTAATGGCTAAACACTTAAACCAATTCCTTTAGAAATAAATCTCACTTCCCTTCTAATCTATCCCCAGACTTAGATGAAGTAGAAATTCTATTTCTAACACACAACCAACTCTCACAAGAGTTAATGAAACAAAAATGAATAAATTGAAAGTTTGAGAGCTTTGATGAATGCTTAAGAGAGAATGAATAATAAATAAGTTTCTTAGCCTTCAATTGAGCTCTCAAATTCTCTTTTAAACAATTTCTATTTTTTGTATAATTCTTGTGAGAGTTGGTGAGTGTTAGAATAGATATTCTTGTTCTTCTATTTTTTGGGTTTGAGAAAATGGGAGGTAAGAT
>CATIWM010419107.1:0-11794 GCA_949671775.1 Mallotus repandus | reverse complement strand
AGAAGGACTGAAGATTTGGCCTTAACTTATGGAGGAGGTGATTTACAAATAAATGGCTTCATAAATTCTGATTTTCAATCAAATATGGATGATAGAAAGTCTATCTCTGGGTTTGTTTTCATCTATAAATGAGGTACAGTGAGCTGGAAGAGTTCCAAGCAAAGTATCACTGCTGATTCCACTACAGAGGCCGAGTATATAGCCGCATCAGATGCTGCTAAAAAAGCTATTTGGATTAAGAAGTTCATTCCTAACTAGGAGTTCTTCCTTCCACTGAGTCCCTAATTCCTCTCCATTACGAAAATAATGGAGACATTGCTTTGGCAAAGGAACCAAGGTCTCACCAGAAATCCAAACACATAGAAAGACACTTCCATGTTATTAGAGAACTTGTTGGGAAGGATGATGTGCTCGTATAAAAGGTAGCTTCAACCAACAATGTGGCTGATCCACTGACTAAGGCGCTTACCCAACTACAGTTAGACCATCATCTTGAGAAGATGGGTCTTAGATATTGTAGTGAATGGTGCTAGTACAAGTGGGAGATTATTAGTATAGATGTGCCATAGTGCCATTTTGTAAGGTATAATGACATTGTAAATTATCCCTATGACAATATGATATTCATTTAAATAAAGTGTTTGTTTATTTGAGTATTTACCCTTTAGCATTATGTTAAATAAATTTATTATCAAGAGTTGATAATATGAGTAACAAATTTATTTAGTACATATGCTATAAATAATTCATAGTTTATTAATTAATATTTAGGTAATATTAATTAGACTATCACCTTTGTCTATTTTCCTTGATTAGTATGTGATGTTAATAGTGGGAGGTAGCGAGTCTCATGCTACTTGATATGAGATATCAGAATAGACATGTGGATACCCATGTGATGGGTGGATTAAACAGTGACGTTAGATTAGTGATTGCAAAGGATATTCACTTATAGTCAACAACCACAGTCTAGGTTATGATGGTGCATATAGTCCTTTGACCTGAGGTAACACGATCATCCACATTTGAGTAGTTAGAGTTTGTTACCGCTTACATACTTGTGTTATTCACACATGGGTATATGGCGTGTGGTGGCTTTAGTCAGTTAAATGTAGGGATTAGTGTTCAACCAAGATGGGATTCATTGCCTAAAGTGAACTCAGATAGATCCTATGCTATCTAAGTTTACTCTTGATAAATAGAGTTCCTGGCTAGGATAAACATAACACAGTCTGAAAGAGTTTCAGTGCTAGAAAGTGTTTCTAGTATATGTTATGTTTTATCAAGAATAACTTGAGATGAGGTCATATGATAAAGCTATTAGAGTTTGATTAAACCTTGACTCTAGGTTATATCGGGATCTTCAAATGAAGGGATTTTAGTGCATAGTAATTATAACCTAAGGGATCGTGTGAATCAATAAATGCATTCATATCTAATTGGGTAGTTGTGATATTGATGCTAGAGGTCACTCACAACTTATGAGAACTAAATGTGTATACTTGGGATTTTTACATTTAGACTTGAAAGTGTTTCAAATAATATCAAGAGTTGATATTATATTCTCATTGTCAATTATACATGAACCTAGTAAGTCACACCTAAAGAGTTTTACCAAATCACCATATTAATCTAATTATTGATTAAAGATTTTAATCAATTAATTTGATTAAAGGAATTGGATTTATGCTTTTAAGCAATGATTCTAGCATATCATGAAATCTAATTCCACCAAGAGTTTAATTGTAAAAAATACTTAATTAATATGGGATATTAATTAAAGTATTAAATTGATAAAATATGTTGTTTCCTATTGGACTTGGATTAATGGCCCAATGAGTATAGGCTTAGGCCCAAAAGAGTTTTGGTCCAAAGATTAATCTAAGGCCCATGAACCTAATCAAGGCCCATTTGATTAATGGATGGGCTTAGCCCAAGAGTTAGTCCAATCATCAAGCCCATTTCCATAAATCAATATATAGTCAATATTTTCTTATTAGGCATATTATCATTTAAGTGTGTATTGTTGACTATGAGGAAGTAAAAATTAGGTTGTTTTGTTTAGTGTAGAGAATGAATGTAGACTTAATGTATGAGATATATTACAATCTCTACATCATTCGTTGTACACTTGTGAGTTACTTATACAATTTTTATACTCACTATGAAAAGGTGCTTGCTTGATATCATGCATAATGTCATAAGGTGCTTGCTTGATGTCATGAATGATGTCTATGAGATACTTGTGCAAATTGAACACATCTATGTCAAGGTGGCATGCTAATGATGTGGTGTAAAAGAAGTTCAATTTGTGCACTACTATCTAAAGTGGCTTGTCTCTACACTTATATATAACCTTAGAAGTGTTCTAAGGAATTAGGTTGCTTACCCACTTTGAGAAAGCTAGTGAAAAGTGTAGAGACATAAAATATACCAAAAGGAAACACAACATATACCAAAAGTAAACTCAAAGATTCTTGCAAGGGATTGAGTTAGTGCAAGTTTTCAAAGGGTCATTTGAGAGGGACTTGATACTCTACTTGATCAAGGCAAGAAGGTGACTTGGTAAAGCTTTGGTGTTTCAAACTAGAGGCCAAAATTTGGGTGGCTTAGCATTGATTCAAGAGTTGAACCAAGAGCAATCCAATATAGTAGATTACTTATGCTCTACATCAAACCTAGGAGATTATAAGTATTCCATAACTTAGAATTCCTTGGTTCTTGTGTTTACACATTAATGTAATTATTTAGCTATGTGTTGATTGCAAATTGGATCCTTGGGATTAGAATTCTTCATATGATGAAGGGTTATGTAAAGTAAATTTTTGAAATTTACTCTACTAAAGCTTGTGCTAACCACACATGTATTTAAAGCCTAAGTAGCATAACCGTTTCCTAACACCAACTTGCCTCCATTATACAAAGAGGCGATGATTAATAATATCCAAGCCTATATTACCCTGATGCAACAACAGTTGAATGCCTTAACCCAAGAAGGCAACCTCAGAAGAGCAAATCCGGGGAACAACATGGTGACACTGCCAGTTGTAACCCAAGGCGTGTCTGGTGGAAGTAAGGAAGGCCACAAAAATAAAGAAAGGGAGTCTAGTACGAGTATCCTAATACTGGTTGATTCTAAAATAGCTCAAAAGGTTGAAGAAGTAATTCAAAAAGCTTGCACAAGACCCAGGAAGGAGGACGAATGCGTTCTTGAAGGAACAACACCCTTTATAAGCAAAATAGTTAGAATGGAGATTCCATCCAAGTTCAAACTGCCTTAGCTAGACCAATATGAAGGCACAAGAGATCTGATCAACCATATATCATCATTTAAAACTAATATGATGCTCTAGAATGGGAACGACAAAATCTTATGTCAAATTTTTCCTAGTATACTCACTAAAATAACTTAAATGTGGTTTCGTTGGCTTCCGAAGAACTCTATCTCGTCCTTCAAAGAATTAGTTTAGAAATTTCAGACTCGATTCATCACTAATGTTCCTCCTGCCAAGAATATAAATGATCTCCGGATGTGCAAATAGGAAGCCATAGAGTCATTAAGGAGCTACCTAGATAGGTTCAATAAAATTGCCATGCAAATTAAGAACTTAAACGATAAAGTAGCCATAGAGTAAATGAAGAATGGGACTCGATTGGGGAAACTCAAAGACAAAATCATGACTAAAGAACCCAAATCTTTCTCTGAAGTGATGACCATAGCAATCAAATTGATAGAGCTAGAAGAAGATAGAAGGATGCGTCGAGATAATGATAAGGTACCATTCAAGAAGGATGAGAGATCAGAACCTAGAAGATCTTGGTTGAGTGCCCTCATTTCAGAAATCTGATTGAGGGGTTCAAAAGGGAAACTAAGAGGTACACACTTCTAAATGCCCCAAGATTAGAAATCCTTATGTGGATTAGGTAGAATGGTATAGGCATACCTTCGGCTAGAAGGCTAAGCCCAACCAAAAGGGGAATGCAGGATAGAAGGTTTTATTGTTAATATCACCGGGATTATGGGCATGACACTGAAAAAGGCTGAGACTTAAAGAGGGTAATAGAGCAACTAATACATAATGGTAAGCTTGGAAGGTTCATGGATACTGTTACAAAGAACCGTGAGTCAGAAGATCAGAATAGAGACAGGTCTGAACAAAAAAAGGCTCAGAATGAAGTTGCTGGTGTCATTACTATAATTGTTAAAGGAGAAGTGTTACCAGAAAGAAGACCAAAAAGAACTCAAAAAGAGGAAAGCCTCATTCCCAGACTAAAATAAACCATCATATTTAGTCCAGACGATGGGAAACATGTTCAGTATCTATATAACGATGCTCTGGTAATAAGTGCCTTCATCAACAACTATTTAGTAAAGAGATTATTAATTGATGATAGGAGTGTCATCAATGCATTATCTTGGAATGCTTATAAAGCAATGGGAGGCTCCATCATTGATTTAAAGCTTATCCAAAATCCTATCCCAAGTTTCTGCGGAGGAACCACACAACCGATGGGACTGGTGGAACTAGCTGTGGAATTTGGTAACTGAGATACTGGTGATATAAAAGTTGTCAAAGCTTTATTCAATGTGGTGGACCTTCCTCTCACGTATAATGGAATCATAGGATGACCAATCCTCTATAAGATTGATGCAACTATGAGCATTAGGCAGCAAACCATGAAAATTCCTCTAGAGATTAGGTAATAACAATCCACAGAGATCAAACTATGGCCAAATAGTGTTATCAGTTAGCTATCAAACCTTAAATGAAAGCATTCCCTTTGGAATCTTTGGAAACAGAAAAATATGGTGCTAATTTGGAGCTAATTGATTAAACCTAGACTTTACAAATAGTTAAAGGAAAAATAGTCAGAATTGGCAACGAGCCTAACAACAAAGTCAGAAAAGGAATAAGTGAAGTTCTCAGCAAATACTCAAATAGCTTTGCTTCCAAAGAATCTGAGATTATCAAAGTAGATCCTCGAGTTGCATCACATAGTCTAAACATTAATCTAGGAGCAAAGCCTGTAGTTAAGAAAAAAAAAAGGAAATTCGCATATGAAAGGCAGAAAATGATTGTTGAATAAACAAAGAAGCTACTAGATATCAAATTTATAAGGTAAGTCACACATCCGGATTAGGTAGCTAATGTGGTGCTAGTCAAAAAATCAAATGGGAAGTATTATACGGACCTAAATAGAGCATGCCCAAAGGACAATAACTCATTACCAATAATTGATCAATTGGTAGACTCAACTGCTTATCAGAACTTATATAGCTTCATTGATGCTGCTTAAGGATACCACCAGATTCCATTGAAAAAATAAGATCAGGAGAAAACATCATTCACCACCAATGAAGGCCTTTACTATTATAAGGTTATGCCTTTTGGCCTGAAGAATGCTAGAGCAACTTACCAAAGGCCAATGAATAATGTATTTAAAGACCAGATTGGAAAGAATGTGGAGGTGTACGTAGATGCAATCATTGTGAAAAGCCAATAAGTCAAGTAGCATTCCGAGGATCTTGATTAAATACTCTGCATATTGGATCAATATTGGATAAAGTTGAATCCAGATAATTGTTCTTTGGAGTGAAAGCTAGAAAGTTCTTGGTTTTATAATTTCCCATAGGGGAATTGAAGCTAATCTGGAGAAAATGGAAGCCATACTCAAACTAAAAGCTCCACTATTGTTGAATGAACTCTAGAAGCTCAACAATAAAATAATGGCATTGGGATGATTCATCTCTTGTTTAACCAAAAGATGTCTACAACTATTCCGAGCCCTAAAGAATTCAAAGAAATTTGAGTGGAATGATGAGTGCGAGGTTGCATTAGAAGATATCAAAAAGTTCTTGTCCTCACCACTATTGTTCAGCAGTCCAATTCCATGAAAGGTCTTGTACCTATATCTTTTAGTTGGCGAAGAATCAATTACATCAGTATTGGTCATAGAAGAAGGAAGCCATCAAAATTTGGTATACTACATTAGTAAAAATATTTAGAGGCTCAGAAATATAGTATCAAAAATTGGATAAACTAGCCATGACTATCGTACATACTTCTCGAAAACTCTGGCACTATTTTTAGGCGCACTCAGTCATCGTCAGATCTAGCTTCCCATTGGAGAAAATCTTATAAAGACCTGAAACTTTTGGATAATTAGTTTAGTGGTTGGTATAGCTGGGTGAGTTTGCCATTAATTATGAGCCTAGACGACAGATCAAAGCCCAAGCCTTGGCAGATTTCATATAGGAGATGATGGTGGAAGATATAATCACTTCCTTATATCCGAAATGGAAGTTATATATTAATGATGATTCAGGGGTACAAGGATCCATAGCTGGAATTATCCTCAGAGGACCAAGTAGAGTAACAATAAAGTACGCAATTTAGATCAAATACAATGCAACTAATAATGCAGTTGAGTATGAAGCACTAATCATAGGGCTAAAATTGGCCATAGAAGTTAAAACCAAGCATCTCAAAACATACTCTGATTCACAACTAGTTGTTAACCAAGTCAAAGGAACATATCAAATCAAAGAACCGAGCATAATCAAGTTTGTTGAAAAGGTTAGATAGCTCCTAAAGAAGCTCGAATAGGAAAGGGGACATTGGAAAATTATACAAATTCCTAGAAGTGAAAATTTAGATGTAGACTTATTGGCTAAGTCAGCAGCAGAAGGTAGCCAAACATTTAAGGAGCTCAAACTAACTAAAGAACTAGTTAAGCCAAGCACTGAAGAAGCAAAGATCATGGATATCTAGAAGGTAGCAAAATGGATGAAGCCAATCATTCAGTAACTAAAGCATGGCATTCTTCCACAAGACAAACTAAAGGCTCAAAATTTGAAGCTAAAGGCTGCACATTACTCAATACATAATGGAGAACTCTATAGAAGATCCTTATCATACCCATCATCTAAGTGTGTATCAATAAAAGAAGGCAATTACATACTTAGAGAAACTCATGAAGGAATCTGTGGAGCATATGAGTCCCACAACTCATTGGTTAGAAAAGCATTGCTACAAGGTTAATATAAAGGTTGCACATTACTCCCTACATAATGGAGAACTCTACAGAAGATCCTTATACCCATGGTCTAAGTGTATATCAACAAAAGGAGGCAATTGCATACTTAGAGAAATTCATGAGGAAATCTATGGAGCACACGAGTCCTACAACTCATTGGTTAGAAAAGCATTGCTACAAGGTTATCATTAGCCTACATGTCTAATGTGGCACCCCTCTCCACAGGTACCTTAATTAAATGATTACTAACCCTAAATCACCTAACTAGAGTAATAATGTAGAAAGGCACCACTTCTAAAGTAAACTCATAATCTTTTTGGGTGTATAACATACTCGTGGTGGCAAATTTTGAATTGATATCACCAAAAACCAAATCTTACAAAATCAAAGGTAGATGGCAAGGGAAGATAACCACTTATATAAACATAGAATATATACATAACATAATCACTAGAAAGCTAGTGAAGCTTACGGCAACAAGGGTTACACAAAACTATATATAACATATGTACAATTAATATAGTAGTAACCCTCTTAGTGTTATCCTAGCCTATGGATATAGGAGTGTACTATAGCAGCATACTATATACAACAAAATTATGTGTAGTTACACTCCACATTGAGAGTCCAAAAAAGGTACAAAAGATCAAATGCAAGTCATGAATATGTCCAGGTCAAAGAAACTTGAATCCCTACAATGGACTCATAGGTGACTACAATGACGGTGCAACAGCCATCTAAAAACTTCTCTGACTCAATGAACATGTGAAAATCTACTGTAATGGGCTCGATGGTAGCCCTCTAGGACAATACAACATCAACGTCATGATGGATAGTATAGAAAACAGTAGTCTCATCTCTATACACATCATAAGTCATGGCCACCCAATGAACATCTATTTCAACGGCTATATAATATTATTTTAGGTCGAAAGAAAGGAAACAAAATGGAAATGAGTATTTTCATAAGAAAATACCTAGTGAGTGATAGAATATGACCGAAGATGTGAATCAAAATAAAAAAATGCGAGGGGATGTACGATAAATAAATAATAAATAAAACTGAATATTAATCAAATTAAATAGATATAGCATAAATTATTTTACCATAGACTTGTAGTAATTTCCATTTGTATTTATCTCATAACAATTGAATAAAATTGTCTATTCTTGATTACAACATTCTTTTATTCCAAACCTCAAAAAAAATTATGGTTCTGTATGTATAGAATTATTCTATTAAAACACATAATTTAGTGTTCCAGAATACTATTTCATAATCTCAAGTGTACAATTTTTAGAGCATAGAAGCACAATATATTAATTCACAGAATTATAGGTTGATATCGATGTGGTGGGTACCACTCAACACATTGAAGGTTCGTACACATGCATATAATACCACTTGGATTTGCCACAACATATTGAATCCCAAGCGTTGTCCACAAGACAGTCATCACAAACTTTGGCCAATAATAACTCAGTTTTCCATCAATTCATGTATCATCATACTAAAGTTCAAATATTTATTTAAAATCACACAAGCTGTTGTGTCCTGGACACAGTTTAACATCTCATAGAACGCAGCCGTACCCCCGGTACGGTCTTACTACAACCTTTTCAATCTTGTGTGCACATGTGTTCACAAAGTTAATTAGTCTTTGCTCGCTAATTATTGTTTCTATACACATATATTATTAATTTGAATATTATGGTAAAATATATTATTGTTATTATCATTTTATATTAATTATTATTTAACATTTGTTCACTTATTATTTAACATTTGTTCACTTATTATATTAATTTAAACCATTATTATTATTATTATTATTATTATTGTTATTGTTAAATGACTATTAAATAAACAATAGAGCCTTGTCTAACTCTAACAATATCCTTGAAAATTTTTAGAACTAGAAGGAATTTGTAACATAAAGAAAATTTTCAATCCAAGGAAATCCTTGCTTTAGAATAGATTAGTACGAACATATATATATATATATATATATATATTTGCATGGGTGTTTTTTATTGTACTGGGCAAAGAGAAAAAGAAAAAAATGATTTCCAAGCTTTAATCTATACTTTAGAATTATCAAATTCAACCATAGTTTAATTAAGTTGACTAGGAAATCCACTCACTATAACAAGACGAATAAAGAATAAAGGAATATAAATATGGAGCCAACCTCTTAAGATTTTGATCTGATAAACATCATTATTCAATGGAAAAAGAAGGCTAATAGGGGAATTTGGAGGCAAATAAGCAAGCAAAGGAATCTTAATCATAAATTATATAGTGACAAAATCTGAGATTTATTCAAGAAACACAAGAGCACCAATTTCAACATACGAGTGAAATGCTTTTGTTTTTGTTCAGCCAAAGAGAGAAACTTAAGGAAAAGCAAGATCATGCTCAAAATAAGAAAGAAAGTGATGTAATTCACTTAAGAAGAAGAAAGAATAGCTCACTCACCTTGCTAGCAGCTCCTCGTCTCTCATATGCTCATTTTTTTTATTATGTGAAAAACTTAAAAATGAAGATTTCTTTATCCATAAGATAAGTATTACATCTCTTAAAAAGATAATTATGGCCCTAAGTCACAAGGAAAGTGACACATGTGCTCCCTTCTTTTAAAGTTTAATCCTCTGTTAAGTAATTTAATTTATTTATTTTTGCTTGATCCCCAAGTTTTTTATTTATTATTATTTATATAATCAAATCCTTTTTAATAATTTTTTAATTGCAAAATAAGTCCTAATCCATATCCTTAATTTACCATTATTATTATTATTTTTATGTATATAAATATTTATTTATTATTCATGTATTTAATTTAATTTATTTATTAATATATAATTTATGGTTAATCCCAGGTACGGACGTGACAATTCTCCCCCACTAAAAAAAATTTTCATCCTCGAAATTTGAGCAGTGGTACTTACAACCACTCTTTTATACTAAAATTTTCTCTTTTTCCAACCAACTAGTAGCTTTACGCTCTGCTCCCATTTCGAAAAAACCAGTTTACTCCAATGAGGCTAGGGATGACCTATAGGTATTCCTTATTATACTTGGTCATTTAACCAAATATTAATATTGAGTTAATTACTCTTTCATTCCTCTAATACTCAAATTCACAGGTAATTAAACTCAAAATTATCAAGGATATCAAAATAAGTCCCTATCCTGACAACCTTAATATCAAATAAATATTTCTTCACCTCTTTGTTCATTCAACCCTTTTTTTTAATTTCTGACATGAACTTATAAATTTCAGGTATTTCTCATATAGAGGGAAGAATAGCATCGCAATTACTTTACTACCTCACTCCTCTTGCTCCATTCCAACAGAATGTCCTCCATTTCCTAGCTCCTCAGTTAAAGACCTTATTTTCTTGAAAAATTGTAAGGCAACTCCTTCTCACCCCAAAACTTGGGTACGACCCTGTAAAGACTGGAATAAATCGGTAGAAAAACTAAAGGCTAAATGTAGTGTTTTATGGGATTAACTTAGTATTTCTCAATTTATTCAGATGACAACAAAGCATATCACATACCAACCTTCTCTTCTTTCAGCTGCATTAAGGTTTTGGTCACCCTCCTATAACTGTTTTGTCTTTCCTTTTAGTCACATGACCATTACTTTGTTAGACATCTTTATGATAATAGGGCTACCCATTCTAGGAGATGACGCTGTTTGTCTGATTGATAAGTTTGAATATATAGAAACAAACATCTCCTCTAGGACTTATGACTCTTACCCTAAGGTTATTTCTCATTATTTTCCTTTAACTAGTACACTATATGCTGAGGAACACATTGCTTTCCTCTAGGTCTTGGTTTACAAGTATATCTTTTGTCCTTCTTCAACTAGACCTAGTATTGAATATCTTGAGGAAAAGTGTCAGTAGAGAGCCTTTCCATTACCTGGGTAGGGGAGCCTGGTTGTTACAATGTTGGCTTTTGGCTTACTTTCCTGAGTTCAATGATGACTTGTCAGCTTCCACCATTCTTCCTCTCCCTGACATTAGAGGCACCCTTTTTTCTTCTATATGCAATTGGAAGCACGACCAAATTCTTACCTTTTTCATGGAATCAAGAGATAGGGATAGGAGCAAATTATCTATCTTTGAGAGTCCCATTGATAAGCCTAGGTGGCTTAACCATTTCACATCATTTCCTGACTTGATCTATAGACATATCTTTTGTAGAGCTACCACTCCTAGGCCTTTCATCCTTAGAGGTAAGAAAGCATTTTGTAGAGAAAGTGGCCTGCCATTAATCTCCCTCTCTTTTGAATTCTACTTGCCATTTCTATGTAGTCACCAGTTTGGACTACAAACCTACATTCCTCCTCCTTCTTTAGATTCCCATCTTATCCCTCTTTTTGGAGTGGACCCTTGCTCCTGCTCTAAAGAGGTAATAGTGGATATCCAAAAAGAGTTAAGAATCCTTACATATTGTACCACCACCATGGATTACAATGATTATAAGAATTATTTGAAATGGTAGGAGAATAGATATAAGGATTTGATTATGTCTGCTTCCACTAAAGACAAAGGTAAGCTATTTCACTTTATTTTATCTTACTGTTATTTAGCATACTACTAACCTTCAACATTTTTACAGCTACAGTTACCCCAACCAAAAGCAAGCCAATCCAGGAGAGTTCCAAAAAGAGAAAGACAGTTGCCCCTCCTTCTCCACCAAGTCGCAAATCTACCAAATTAAGCACCTTACAATCTTCCT
>CATIWM010419064.1:0-14934 GCA_949671775.1 Mallotus repandus | reverse complement strand
ATATTTATTTAATTACAGTAATTAAAACCGTTAAATTAATATTTATTTAATGACTATACATTTTACAAGTATTAATACACAAAAACAAAAATAATTAATGATTGTAATCAAATAAAAATCAATCTATTATATATACTCTCTTTGTCCCATAATAATTGGCAAAGTTGCTTCTACACCCAAATTAAGAATTAGTTAATTATATTTATTTTGTATTTTAACCATTTTATTACTAAAATACCCCTATTTGTATTTTTTATTTTA
Organism: Mallotus repandus; assembly: GCA_949671775.1. NCBI lineage: Eukaryota > Viridiplantae > Streptophyta > Magnoliopsida > Malpighiales > Euphorbiaceae > Mallotus > Mallotus repandus. The sequence goes on along the minus strand of CATIWM010419064.1, from coordinate 14,673 downwards.
TCAAGTGTGAAACATTGCTTATTTAATGTTGTTGATAAGATGACAACCCATAGTAAATCAAATATCTTATTAATTTAAAAAAATATCACTAACATTTAATAATAAAATAATTTGCATTAGTATTTAGAAATTAAATGTCACTATTATAACAAAAAAATTAAAAATACTGTCAAAAAAATTATGCACTAGTATTTGAGAAAGAAATGACACTATTTTAAAAAATATAAAAATCCTACCAAAATATATTTGGAGTTTTGATTTTCCATTGATTTAACTTTAGAGAATAGTAGATGGATAGTTATACAAAAATAGTGATAATAAGAGTATTCGTATAACAATAAAATGACATTGAAACTTCAACATATTTATTAAACATATAAATTTAAAGTCAAAAATTAGTGGTATTATCAATGTAATTAATAAGAGTGTTATAGACATTTGTTTAATCGAATTCCAACATTTTTAGAAAGTGGACAAAATTTTGGGACATCCTAAAAAGAAAATTTTACCAAATATTATGGAATGAAAAGAATACTAAATAAATAATTATTCATAAATAAAATAAATTTATTTCAAAATACAACGCGAGTAAATATTATATTTTATATTTAACTAAATTTTAATATAATTATTTTTATCAGAATTTTTTATATTAAAAATTCATAGAACTCTAATTAATCTGATTTGGTTCATATATAACCACAAAATGGTAAAATTTTTTAATAATTAATATAATATGATATATATATATATATATATATATATATATTGGACCGACTTATTAATGTTCTTTTTATTTTTTTTAAAGCAATGTTCTTGTCTGAAAGAAAAGAAGGGTCCATAAGTTTGGCTAAAAATGATTGAAATATAGACAAAACAACACTGCAAATTATGATTATAAATTATCAATTTCCTAACTTTTTTCATTAAAGAACCATTTTTTTTTTTGGTTTGTACATTAAAGGACAAATTAAAACCAAAATAAAACTACAAATTCTATGCAAGACACATTAAATAAAATATTTAATTGCCATTACTAACTCCCACAAATCCCCATGCCAAATACAACTATCCGAATCCAAACACCCTCTTTTCATCCCATAATTTTGATTTACCTTCATAATATAAAATTTAAAATAGAATAAATCCTTATAAAATATTATAAATTTATTTTTAAACTCATTTTGAAAATATTTTATTTCAATTCATAGATAAGTTAATATAAAAATAATATATAAACTATTTTTAATAATTTAATAAAATATTTTTTATCAAAATAAATTTTAATTGACATAAAATAATAAAAATTATTATCAAAATAAATACTTAATTAATATAAAATAATTTTTAAAATTTTATTTTTATTTTAAAAATCTTAATTTTTTTTAAAATTTAGTTGTTATAAAATTTATAAAAGTTTTGAAACCATAATTTTTTTAATTGTTTCTAAAGGTATTAGTAAAATTAGAAAATTAATTTAATTTGATGATAATTTTACTAATCAAATAAAAAAATAAATAAACATTTTTTTGAAAACAAAAATAAATAAACATTTAAAAAATAAAAAGCACGACACCCAACAACAACAATAGTTATGACACTCCCTATAAAACCCCCCTCCTGAAACTCTCGCCACCATCAGCTCAGCCGGCGCCGTCATCACTACCATTGCCTCCGCCGCTGCCACTGTCATTACCTCCTCCGCCACCTGAATTTTGCTTCCGCTCATTTCTTTCTTTCTCTCTCTCCATTTCCACTTCTTCCATAAACAAAAGAAATACAAATAACAATCATACGCTGTTTTTATTAGTTTTCTTATTAACTACATGAACCAGAACATCAAGCAATGGGCAATCTTTGCACTTGTTTCGCACCCAGAACGCCGGTGAAAAAGAAAAAGCCCACTAAGAGATTATCGGGTCATAATAATAGTAACATCCCACAATCTTTGCCCAATTCAAGTAACCGGTGGACTCGAATCAGATCACAACGAAAGGACAGTACCGATTCCTTACTTCAAGAACAGGCTTTAGCTGCTGCTTTTCTTTTCAGGCAGCAACAGGCTCAAAACGGGTCCGGTTCATTACCTTTTGATCGGTCAGCTTCTCTTCGTTACCCGAGTAATATATCCGGGTCGAAGAAGACCCAGTTGCCTCGGAGCTCCAGTTCTAGAGCCCGTTCTCTTACTGACCCTTTGCTGCAGCCTCATCAGCTAGTTAACCAGGTTCAGTTGTTTTTGTGTTATTATATATATATATGAAGCATGGTTTTGGGTTTTGTTTAATTATGAAAATGATGTTTCTAAAAAATATTACAATCGTGCATGTTTTTGGGTTTTCTTTGTTTATGGAAGCTTATTAAAAAAATATGGAAATGACAGGTCTTTTTGTTGTTGGGTTTACGATGATAATTGGAGTTGTAGAACTATGTATATGCGGGGTTAATGTAGAACTATGTATATGCGGAGTTAATGGATTTTGATTTATATTTTGTGAATGCAGAAGTTAACTATGGGAATGGGAGATTGTGTTATTTTGCTGTTTTATTCTGTTGTATGATGGAAATTTTGAGTTAATTTGTCCATTTAATGGTGAAATTGGAGAATTTTCATTTATGGTTGTTGGGTTAAATTTTGCATTTTTGTTATAGATTGGTATAATAAATATAATGATGTTTGGAGGCCTAAGTTTGTTTCTGATTTTGCTTAATTGTGTCTCTTATTGATCTGGGTCCCCTTGGATGGATAGTGATGGCCCCAAGATACTAAATTCCCATGTTATTTTCTTTATTATTGTATAGTTATCAACACTGATTGTTTAGGTCCAAATGAGTTTATGAGTTGGATTTATAATGTTTTTGCTTGCCTTATATTTGGCTTCTTGATTGTAAGTTTTGATCTTTAATGATGACATTTGTTTCCCTTGTCAAGCAATGATGGTAGTACTAGCAGGCTATTAGTATGTTTCTTCTCTCTCTCTCTCTCTGTTTTTTTTTTTTTTTAATGGTGTATTGGATGTGCATGTCCAGTAATGAGTTTTTTGTAGCAACAATGCTGCATTAGGGAAATCAAACTTTAAATTCATTGTTAATCATGCCTCTTTGCTGTACCTAACTGTAAGCTCCTCATGTTTACATGGACCTGCTCTTTTCAGTAACCTGTTTCTTTTCTTTTCATTTGGCTCTTAAATGCTGGGTTAGTGGATCATCATGTAAGAAAAATGTTGGAGATCTATTTATGAATAGATCCACAAGTTCATGTTTCCCTTATTGTAGGCACTTTAAAACTGTTATTCGTTGTTGGGGTCTATATACGTTTCCACATGCATGTGTTATTTTTGCTTTGTGCATGTGACCTGGTCATTGGTATAAGAGAAGGTAGTCACAAGAAATGTTTTCTAACTTCTGGCAGAGTAACTGAAACTTTATAATAGTTTGTTGTTCTGAATCTTATCTTGTGATGCATAAATAAATCTCTTGTATGGTAAAACAGTGGGTGAACAAGCCATAATAGCTCATGATTTCTAAGAGATGACTAATTTGTTATAAATTTATAATGAACATTATATTCATTGTCCAACTAACGAATTGAAAAAAAAAAAAAAACATTGTACTGATTTCAAAATTTTTAGTGGACTCACTATGATGCCATGTATGATCTCCTTAAGTTCTCCCTTAACCTTTGGGGGTCATCCTTGAAAATAGTTCATTGGAAAATGATAATTCCTGGTCTTCTTTCGTGACCAATCTATTTGTTATGCCATATGTTTGATATGTGTGTAAGTGTATACGTATGGGTAAAATTCTACTATAAGATTTAGTGTTACTTTTTTCATTACCTGCTACCATATGCACCTTTGCCTTTTTTTCCATTTTTGTTGTATAAAATTTCAATAGAACTTGATGACAAATTTTTTGTTGCTCCTGCTGTCAATTTTGGTTTCTGTTCTGATTATGGTTCTTTTCAACAGGATATCAAGCTTGATGATCTTGAGACTAACCATTTCGTCCTTGTCCATGGAGGAGGTTTTGGTGCTTGGTGTTGGTACAAAACAATAGCACTTCTTGAAGAGGGTGGTTTCAGAGTTACTGCCATCGACTTAGCTGGCTCAGGGATTCATTCTTTTGATACAAATGGCATCACCAGTCTTTCTCTATATGTGAAACCCCTGACTGAATTTCTTGAGAAACTTGCTGATGAAGAGAAGGTTATTTTCCGTTGCTTTGCTGATCATCTCCTTTAATATGTGCCTCCTGTTCTGGTTGCTATTAGATTGAGAGAATTAACCATCAGTTTTACTATTAGTATCAGCAACTTGTATATAATCTAGTTACAGCTGTCTGAAATTTTGAAACTTTGTCGCTATTTAAAATAGGTGCCTCTATACTTCTTGCTTATTTTATGCATAGTCTTTCTTCACTCGAGACCTTTAAAGGCCAAATTTCTAATCACCTGTCAAAAGGGACTTCACTCGGCGATTTGCTGTGTGTTGAACTCATGCATTGAATTAATCTATCTGAAATTATATGAAATGATAATGAAAGATCTACATCACAAGAGGCATACTGTGTCTTTCCTTGGACAATAAAGACAAGATTACTTTTGCTTCTCCTTAGCTTTTGGATGGAAAGTTTATTGCATTCTCATCAAGAAGTTTTAGTGTTTCATTTTGGGTCATTTTCTGTGTGCTTTTGAAAAAAAAAAAAAAACTAGCAATCCAATTTTTCTTGATATATGTTATTGCATTCATTATGCAGGTGATTTTGGTGGGGCATGATTTTGGCGGTGCTTGTATATCGTATGCAATGGAGTTGTTTCCTTATAAGATTTCCAAGGCTATTTATCTTGCTGCAGCAATGCTGACTAATGGACAGAGCACTCTGCATATCTTCTCACAAAAGGTTTAGCCTTTGTTTTATCTCCATTGATTTCCATGCAATCATTTATTTGGAAATTTTTGGATTTTTTGGAAAATTTCACAAATTGCGTGACTCTAATAGCAAAATTGAGCGTTCACATAGTGTCTACTGCTTACCTTAATTCTATTCTGATGTTAAATTAATTTGAAATTCATTTTTTTTCCTAGAAAGATGCTCGAGCCATACCTATATCTTAATACAAAATATCTGGGGGAATAGCTGCTAGCTTTTGTGCTGAAATCTTTATCTCTTGAGAATGGGTCCAAAATACTTGATATTAACATTCCTGTATTTGTCCAAAGGTTCATATTCATATTTTAAGTCCAAGATCTGTTTTGAATTTGTAAAAGTGTTTAGCTATCTGTTTCAGACTGAGGTGGTGCAACTCCAGCTAGATATTTGTGAGTCTTGAGAAAACATGCACTATTCTCAGTATTAACATGGGATGTTTCAAGATGCAAATAATAGTTCTTTAGTTCACGAATGTATTCTTTTGGGTACATTTAGATGTAACTCTACCATCTCAGCTTTCCAGAATATATCTGTTCTTGTTATTGCTGAACAAGTTCAGGTCTGCAAATTTTTTTCTTTTTTTCATTTACCCTTTTTTTCTTTCTTACTGTTCTAACATGAATTGCAGGAAAATTCAAATGACTTGATGCAACAGGCACAAAAATTTGTGTATGCAAATGGAAATGGTAATTCTCCAACTGCCATTGAGCTGGACAAGTCATTATTAAGAGAACTGCTGTTCAACCAGAGTCCTACAAAGGTATTCATGAATTCACGTGTGTGGTTATGAAACCTCATTCTTTCTATTATTCCAGCCATTTGATTTATTAGAGTCCTACAAAGGTATTCATGAATTCACGTGTGTGGTTATGAAACCTCATTCTTTCTATTATTCCAGCCATTTGATTTATTCTTAATTCAACCTGGTCTTTGCCCAGAGGTTTATTATCTTCAACAAGTGCTTGAAACTTTTGACATTCCAGGATTGAATCTCCATTTTGACAAACCGTTTTAGATAAGGAGAGCAATTCGTTTTGAGTAATAAAGTGATGAGAGTTATTATTTTAAGTAGTTTGGGAGGTGCAAATGGGGTTTTAATTCGGCCTTTGTTGCCATCCAATTTTGCATCCTTCATTTTGCTACTGTGAATATCAATAAAAGTTCACATATCTTTTAATGGAGGTTAATGAGGTTTTTGGATATTGATTCATATGATTGGTCAATATTTCACCAATATGACTGATATCACTTGAACTGCCATCTTGCTTTGCCTAACCGTGGCATTGCATTAGCGTATGTGAACTACATCTTGGACAGGCAGTGCTTAATTATCTTTTGCTCCTAATCCCATTGATTGTATTAGGACTTTCAGTTTTGATGATTTCTAGTTAACATTTAAAAGCTTGTTTCAAGCAATTCTACTTCTCAAAGCTGGCATGACCTTTGGGGCTATTTTCTACACATTAGATGAGGGGAGTATGCCTCCAAATAATGAAAGAAAGTTTACATTGTTTCTGGAAGAGCCATAGCCAACATTCTTTGTGTATCCTTTGTTGCTCTTGAAAGATGTTAGAATGTCCCACAACAGAGATATTTACCCCAATCTATTATGCTTCTTAAGCGTCTATAAAAATTCTTAATAAATATATAAAAACATCCTATTAGTTCTTTCTTCATGATTTGACATAGCATATCTGTATGTGCATTTATCTTGTGCACTTATCATTGCCCGCTGCTCATTAATTTTGCGTTTTTTCATTCAGGATGTGGCATTAGCATCTGTTTCAATGAGGCCAATTCCCTTTGCACCTGTTTTGGAGAAGCTTTCTCTTTCAGACACGAAGTATGGAACAGTTAGAAGGTTTTATATAGAAACTCCAGATGATAATGCTATTCCAATCGCAGCACAGGAAAGCATGATTAAAGCAAGTCCACCAGAGAAGGTTTTCCGTTTAAAAGGTGCTGATCATTCACCTTTTTTCTCAAAGCCTCAAGCACTTCACAAGATATTGGTAGAGATTTCAAAGTTGCCTTCAACTTGCTAGTTCGGTAATTAGACAATTTCTTGCTGTCCCCATAGAGCTTTATAGACATGGTATATAGTTATTGCTTCCACTAAACCTCTTCTCTTCAACTGATTAGAAGAGAGGACTTTGGGTGGTTGTATAAATGCATATACCATTGAAAGTCTGTCCTCTTGCCAGAGCGCAGAAGATGTTCATATCCTTCCTAGTTTTCCCTCCGGTTTTCTTGTCATTTTTCACTAGATAAGAGAGTGTTGATTTTTTTTAATCATAGCAATGTTTCACTCTCATTATTTGCAGAAAGGGGAAAAAATCTAGCGGTCCCAATTATTCCTGAGTCCATTTTCTTTCATTGGACATGCTATAGTCGGCAGGTTATATTTTTTTCGATTTGTGGGTCGAGATGTGAATACACTAGTCTCATGTCTGTGTGGCTGCTGCTTGTTCTGCTATACTTTTATGTTATATCATCTTGCAGGACCCATCATTAATATAAATATTAGTAATTTCACATGATATATTATTGTTTCGAAAGCAAGATTTCATTTTTGGTGTCATTTTGTATGGTTAAGATTCATTTTTCGTCGTAGTTGTTAGATACAGTTTTTTTTTTTGTTTTCATATTCATTTTCGTTCCCAAACAGTACATACGGTTTGGCAATTCATTGGTCTCAATCAGAGAGCACAATGCTCTCTTCATACCAAACTTTTGTATAGAACAAGACATTCTGTTGCGAGTGAAGACTGTTGGTGCAGCCTGCGAGCTATGATCTTTTAACGTGCACTTGCTTGTTTCTGGACAAAATTTGGTGTCACCCTTTTTTCTCTCTTGTTAAGGAACGTATACTATGAGCATTAATCATATGTCTGCCATACTCAATGTGCTTATCTGAGTATTTATCTGATTTCTTAAGATAAAAACATATATACAGTGTTGTAATGTTATTGTTTATTTATTACGGTACGCATATGATCAATTATTTTTTTTCCAAAAAAAAAATATTCAATTTTTTAATATAAATTCTTTCCTAACTAGAGATGAGAAAATTTTCTATTTACTTTAATTGTTTGGCACGTGCAAATTTACTTATATTAAAAATTATAAAACATCTTATATATATATTTTTTAGTTTAACCTTTGGTATTCAAAATTTACTGTATTTCGACTAGTTTGGTTTGACTTGAAACTATAAAGCAGTGAAATTTTTTTGATTATTTCGGTTTGACTCGAGACCACAAAGTAATAAAAGTCTTTCAATTAATTCGGTTCAATTTGAGACTATAAAGTAGTAAAAGTCTTTCAATAATTAATTTAATGTAATTATATATATTATGATTCGAAATATTGTTTGTGTTTAAGTGAGCACAACTCTTGATCCCTCAATTTTTTTTTATTTTAGTGGTAGATTATTAATATTTTCAACGTGAAATAATTTAAAATAAACTAGAAAATTATGTCTTATCCTATCAAGAGAGAATTTCAATCTCTTCTTTGTTATTGAATCATTCAATCCCTTTTTAGTATAGCTGTTGCTGTTACTCTTTCTGTTGTATTACCAAGTTTACTCAAATTCGCAATAAAAAGTTAGGAAGTTTTGGTAATTGTCTTTTGCTATTTTTTTTATCCCAATTTTTAAGCATTCTAACTTTAAAATGTTTTGCTTGTGAAGCTTGGTTCAGATGTCCAAACTCCTTGCACAGATACCTGTGAGATTTCAGGTTCGAAATCGTCCGTATTCTAATGTGTGTTCCTCTCCCCCAATTAATGTAAGATAAAAAAAAAAATTTAATGTTTTTTTTCCTCAAAAGTGATTTAAAAAAAAATTAATTTTTTTTTTTAAAAAGTGTGGCTCTCCTCAACAAAAATTTCAAAATTTGAATTTAAATCAGGAAAGAAATGTTGACTACTGAATAGGAAAAAAAACAGTGACGCTTTGATAGAAATAGAGAAAAAAAAAATGATGATAACCGTTGTAGCTATCATGAATGGTTGCTACCATTTTCACCACTTTAATGTTTGAAGTACCTTACAAACCAAATTAGTTATGTAACTTAAAAAATTATGCGTCTATTTAAAAAAAAAAAATTATGGAAAGTTGAACTGTCCATATCAATGAATTGTCTAACGGGTAATTTTTATATTATAAAATATTTCTAATAAAATTATAATAAATTTAATGAGTTCTAAATGATTCTGAAAAAAACATTTATCATAAAATTATAGTAAGTTCAGAAAAAAATAAATTGAAAATTTCCAGCTTCCCCTTTTTTTTTAGCAAATTTTAAAAAAACTATTTATATATATTAATAATCTTTTTTTAATAATCTTATTTGGATCATTAATGTGAATTAATTTTTCTATGTCAGATTACTACTAATTTAATTACAACTATTGATATATTTTATAGGTAATGGTACACAAAAATGATCAATGGTTATCATTAAATAAAAATAAATTCAACGGCTATAATTTCATTTGTATAGATACAAACGTTTGCACCATAGCAAGAGCCCAATATTTAAATCTAATTATTTTTGCATAGATGATTTATTTATTTTTGTCTATTGATCTAAAAAATTTAAATATTTTCGACTTATTGTGATTTTTGTTCACTTTTAAAATTTTTGCAAAATGGTCAAAATTTGACAAATCAGTTGTAATTATAGCTCAAAATTGATTTTGGTCAAAATTGAGTGTGAAGATGTTAACGTGGCATTTTGTGTGGTACTATTAATGTAGAATCTACTGTCACATTAACTAAATATTTGTACAAAAAAACCAAATATTTTCGATTTGTAGCAATTTTGTTCTAAATTTATAATTTTATCACAAATATCTTAATTTTTCTAAATACACTATATTTTATTATTAAATATGTAATATTTAGCAGCTAACAGTAACACTTAAATTGTCTAATATTTTTGTAATTTATAAAATTTAAAAATATACATCATACATTTAACACTAAAATACATTAATCTAATTATTAAATCATTTCAAAATAAAATTATATTTACATAATTAGTAACTATATTAGTACATATATTTAATTTTACTAACATTTATGGTTATTAATCATGCGAAATATTTTATTTTTTAAATAATTTATTAATGCTTTGCTGTATTTTAGTATTAAATAAATAATGCACATTTTTATATTTAAATAATAAAAAATTTAAACATTAAATATAAAATTATGTAAATATTTTTTTAATTGGATTAAGTACTATTTATTAATTGTGTAAATATTCTTTTATTTTGAACTAATTTAATATTTAGATGAATGTATATTTTTAAATTTTGATATATTATAAAAATAATTGATAATTTAAATATTATAGTTAACTATTAAAAATTATATATTTAAAAATAAAATGTAAAATTTTTAGAAAAATTAAGATATTTATGTCAAAATTATAAATTTGGGACAAAATTACTACGAATAAAAAATGTTTAATTTTTTAATGCAAATATTTAGTTGATGTAGCATTAAGCCACACATCAATTGTGCCACTTAAAATGCTAAGTCAGCATCTCCACAATCAATATTTAGACTATAATTATAATTAATTTGTCAAATTTGAACATTTTTACAAAAATTTCAAAAATAGACTAAAATCTCAACAAGTCAAAAATATTTGAATTTTTTAGACCAATAGGCTTTTATTTTTTTATTAAATTATACAATTAAATAAAAAATATTTGAATTTTACAGACCAATATATCTTTATTTTTTATTAGATCATACAATTAAGTCTAATACATATTATCTATTACTCACCAAAAAGGATAAATTATTTTTTTTCTATAAAAATAATAAGAAAACAATATTAACTCAACAACCATAGGTTTCCATCAATTTCACATAACAAATTAAGATCATCAATCCTTAGTTTAATTTTTCATCAAACTCTAACCCTAAATTAATCAGAAACTTTATACTTATTAGATATTGACATATTAAATGTAAAAAAAGAAAAAACCATCAATTTAATTGTTTTTATTTTTATTCACCAAATCGATGACTATGTTTGAAGATAGCATGGAGCAAAGACAAAAAAAATCATTATTTATTATCATCATTATTTTTATTATGAGAAAAAAAAAGTACGTCAACTTTTGCTAACAATCCATTGCCAATTGCCACATATCCATTGAGATGTAGAGCATAAAAAAAAAACAATAAAATTAATCTATAACTGAATTTTGGATTAAGAATTATTTATTTTGTATGTCATTAAGGAATTAAAATTAATGAGATATTAATTTTTTTTTATCAATTTTGTTATCATTTCTAAATTATTATACATAAATTTAACTAATCAAATAATAGAACATTATTTTTTCAATTAAAAATATTTTTTTATTAAAGAAAAACATGTGATGTTGGCAAATAAAAAATAATGGATAAAGGAACAAAAACGCTTTTAATGTTTATGCCCAAAGACAAATTGGCCCTGAAAATTTTTTTTGAGCTCAATTAAACATGAAATTTCAAAATTATGTCATTTTAGGCCCTTCATTTAACAGAACCATTTAACACTGTTATATTGATGATGATGTGGCAAAAATTGAGTCCTTCTAAAACTTAAAATAATTTTTTAATCCAAAAAAACTTATAATAAATGAATAAAAATAAAAATAAAAATAAATTAATAAAAATAAATTTTATTTAATTAATAAAAATAAAATAAATTTATTCTAATCAAAACTCCAATTTCTTGGATTAGTGGGTGATAATCTTTTTGCTATGGTGAAAAACGTCTTTGAAGGAGGGCCAATGGATACGTCTCTTAACCACACGAATATTGTGCTAATTCCCAAAATGAATAAGCCTGAAATTTGGGGAAATTTTTGTCCAATAAGTTTGTGTAATGTATCATACAAGTTTATTACAAAAATTATTGCCAATCGTTTGAAATGTATCATGTCGAAAGTTGTGGGTCCTATGCAATCAAGTTTTGTCAAAGGGAGATAAATCATAGATAATATTGTGATAGTCCAAGAAATAATCCATTCTATGAAGAGCAAACTAGGGAAGCAGGGGTTCATGGCCATCAAAGTGGATTTGGCGAAAGCATATGATCGGCTTAGCTAGGATTTTGTGTTGGAGACGTTACTTAACCTGGGAATTCCTCATATTTTAATCAATGTTATTATGAAATGTCTTACCACTGTCTCTATGCAGATTTCTTGGAATGGGGGCTTGTCGGAAAGCTTTAATCCCTGCAGAGGTATCCGTTAAGGTGATCCAATGTCTTTGTATATTTTTGTTCTTTGTATGGAGAGGTTGGCTCATGCCATTGATGCCGAAGTTGTTAATTAGAGGTGGAATCCATTTCGAATTTCTAAAGCTGGCCCTTCTATAAGCCATCTATTTTTTACCAATGATCTCATGTTATTCGCTAAGGCAGACATCAAGAATGCTTTATGTATAAAGCATACACTGGAGCATTTTTGCGGTGCTTTGGGACAAATGATTAGCACTGAAAAATCCCATATCTTCTTCTCTAGAAATACTTCTACTGAAAGCATTCAATCGACTAATGAAATTTTGAACTTCATAATCTCTAGCAATCTTGGTATCTATCTTCGAGTGCAGGTGATTCATGGGAGGGCGGGCATTAAGTTGTATGGTGATATGCTTGAGAAGGTTAAGGACAAAATCAATCGTTGGGATTCTTCCAAATTGTCCTTAGTTGGCCGAACTGTTCTTGTTAATTCGATAATTACAGCTATGCCTAGTTTTGTTATGCGCACCAATATGCTTCCTCAGGATACTTGTAACCAGCTTGATAGAGTAGCTTGTAACTTCATTTGGTGTTGTTCTCTTGAAGCTAGAAAAATTAATCTGGTACCATGGAAACAAGTCCATCAAAATCTGGATAAAGGTGGTTTGGGGATTAAACCTATCCACCTCTACAACATGGCCTTATTAATGAAGCTAGCTTGGTGTGTTTTTAGTAACCCCAACGACATTTGGGCCAAGGTGATCCGAAATAAATATGGGAAGCTTCTATCGAATATTAATTTGATGCAGAAGAATGGCTCTGCTCTTTGGTGTGGTATTGCCTACTGTTGGAAGATTATGGAGAAGGGTGTTGGGTGGAGCTTGGGAAATGGAACTTCAGTTAAGTTTTGGACTGACAATTGGCTAAATCTTCATAGGTGCCTCAATGACTTGGCCATTGCATATATTCCAGAGGAATTAATCAATCTAGAGGTTTGTCATTTTATGAATCGAGATGGGCAATGGGATTGGGGTAAATTCAGTATGTTGTTACCTACAGAAGTCCTCTGTCATATTGCCGCTATTAAACCGCCAAATATTTCAGATGGACAAGATTTTCCTTACTGGATGTTCTCCCCTAGCGGTAATTTTTCAATTAAAACAGCTATGGACTATCTTTTAGATAATTCAGACTTTCAACAAAATGTTAAGTGGAAGGTAGCATGGAGTTGGGAGGGTCCTGAATGTGTCTGCTTCTTCCTTTTGTTTTGCTTGCACGATCGGCTCCTCACTAACGTTGAAAGAATAAGGCATCATTTGACCACTGTTAAAGGTTGTGAAAGATGCTTTGCAGGCGCTGAATCTTTAATTCACATTCTGAGAGATTGTCGAACTGTTGAAAGTGTTTGGCTCAAGCTTATCCTGTCTAGGCAGTTGATTCCGTTCTTCTCTTTAGACCAAGAGGATTGGCTGCTGAGCAATCTGTTGAACAAGATTGAAACTCGATTTGGGAATGAGTGGCCTATGATTTTTGGGACTACTTATTGGTTCCTCTGGCAACAGAGGAATAAAATGCTATTTGATGACATCTATGTAACCCCTCCCAATCAGGTTTAGCATATTCTGTGAACCGTTAATGGCTTCACTAAGGCGAGAGACAATTTGCAAATTGCTCATCCTCAATGCATTGAAAAGCTTATCAGCTGGAGGCTTCCGTCGCACTCATGGGTTAAACTCAATACAGATGGTTGCTTAAAGTCTAGTACTAAAAAGCCAGCTGCTGGCGGATTAATTCGATCTTACACAGGGGCTTGGATGGGTGGTTTTTTAGCAAATCTTGGTAGCTGCAGTGTCCTGGCGGTTGAATGCTGGGGAGCAATTTATGGCCTTCGGCTTGCTTGGGATTTGGGAGTTCAAAATGTTATTCTTTAGGTGGGCGACAATTGTGTTGTGGATATCATTAAAGGTCAGTCTTCCTGTCCCTTACAGAACCTGACTCTCTTTAATGAAATTAATCGCTTGATGAGAAGGAATTGGGCGGTTCAGGTCAATCACAACTACCGGGAGGCCAACTATTGCGCTGATTTTTTAGCTAATATTGTCATTCAGTGTTGTCTAGGTTGTGTGTAGTTAGATAGACCCCCTTCGAGTCTTCAGAATTTATTGTTCAATGATTTGGTGGGAGTTGCTACTCCCAGACAATGTTTGATGTAATATGTTTTTCTTGGCTTTTGCCTTCTTTCTTATGGAAAAAAAAATCACAAAAATTTTCCATTTCTCAACATGAATCAGACACAAGCATCATGAGAGCCAAAGTGATTAGAGGATCGAGGGGATGATGTGATGAAGTCAGTGGCCCCGGTGTCAAGCTCTGATGCGTGAAGGGATGCATGGCATTTTATGGATTTCTTGATTTTTCAAAAAAGAAAGCAGGTGGTGATGTGGCAATAGCTTCTGTTTTCTATAAGAAACAATCATCTTCAGCTGCC
>CATIWM010418965.1:0-22994 GCA_949671775.1 Mallotus repandus | reverse complement strand
AATTCATGTTTGTTTGCGAGTATTAGTTTTGCGGTTAAGTGGCACAATCTCATATTTCGCCAACATTTTGTTGTTGTTTTACCCCAAATTTCAATCTGCAAAAATGTAGAATTCTTGAATAATTAAGAAATTGCCTTCTATGTGTTTGAAACAGTGGGGGAGCATTTGGTTCGTTGCCGTAGTATATAAAACGATTTCCTCCAATGGCTTTAGTTGTAATCTGTGGGCAACCCTGCAGTGGGAAGTCTACAGCTGCAGTTTGCTTAGCTGAGGCTATCAAAGAATCAGAATCAAATTTAATTACTAGGATCATTGATGATGCTTCGTTCCATCTTGATCGGAACCAGAGCTATGCCAATATGCCTGCGGAGAAAAATTTGAGAGGGGTTTTGAGGTCTGAAGTCGATAGATCTGTATCCAAAGACACTATAATCATAGTAGATTCTTTGAATAGCATCAAGGGCTACAGGTATGAGCTTTGGTGCTTGGCTCGTGCTGCTGGAATAAGATACTGTGTGTTATTCTGTGACGTGGAAGAAAGCCAATGTCGAAAATGGAATGAGCAGCGTAGAGAAAAGGAAGAAACTGCATATGATGATGCTATATTTGAAGACTTGGTAAGAAGGTTTGAGAGACCGGATAGAAGAAATCGATGGGATTCCCCATTGTTTGAGTTATGGCCATATAAAGATGGAATTCACAAGTCTTCTGCTGTGATTTTAGATGCTGTTTCGCATTTGACAAAAACAGTAGACTCAAAAACTCGGGATGTCAAAATTTTGCAGCCGACGATTGCTACACAGAATACACGTTTTTCAGAGGCAAATTCTCTGTATGAGTTGGACAGGGCAACACAAGAGGTGATCAATGTTATTGTGGAAGCGCAATCCCAGGCAATTGGAGGTCTGCTAAATGGTATTTCTCTTGGTCAGGGTTTACCGACTCTCAACACTTCAAGATCAGTTGGGTTGCCAGAGTTGCGAAGACTACGACGAACATTCATTAAGCTGACAGGTCAAACAAGTTTAAGCGGTCGACCTCCACCTTCAGATGCAGAGAGCGCAAAAAGTATGTTCGCGGATTACTTGAACAGGGAATTAGGAACTGCTTAAAGATGGGTGTGATATTGTACTATATGGTTGTTAGAGCAATTATTCTCAGGAGAAATGATTGGAAATTTTTGATTTAAGATATTTAGTGGGATTTCTCACTTTGTGTTGGCTGATCTAATGGTATCTATAAAAGCCGAGTTCCAAATGTGGCATGGGCTCGATTCTGTTCTCTGTTGTTTATCTGAAGACATTTGAGCTGTATCTGTTGATGGATCCTGAAATCTTCACCAATATTGATGGTCCCTATTTAATAAATGTTATAGTTGCAGAAGTCATATTCCTGTCCGAGTGAAAGTTGTTGATTGCCTTAAAAAACGTTAGATTTCGATCATGAATTCATGATTGTCTGGAGGGAGACATAAACGGTATTTTTTCCGTCTTTAATTTTTTTTTTTTAAATTTCCTGTACGTTCCTTGAGATAACTGATTGGAGCAAATGGTTGTAGTAGTTGCAGTTGTTGTTGCTCACAAACCACTCTACCAAATTGCTTCTGATATAATTAAACTAATAAACCATAACTTTTTTGGAACCATTAAAATCAACTAATAATCCATATTAGTTGCTGAATTGATAGTGTGATAATATATATTAATTAGTAACCTGCACGCATTGGTTTGGTACTCGCTGGCCACAAAAGTGCTCCAGTCGCATTGTAGGGTTACAATTTAGGGTGGGGCCTGAAGTTGTTGGTGACTGGTTTGTAACTCATGTGTTGCAGTTGGCCAGCTACTGCTATTCTATTACTTTAAAATCTTCTCCATCTCCTGCAAAATAGCAAACTTTTACTGGGCAATTCAACCACGAGATAATTCTACAGTGTCGCACCTCGACTTGTCTTGAGCAGTCGACCAGTTATCTGGTGCCCATCAGCTTTACAATTGCTGTGTCAAAGCATACAGTTCAATGCTACAATTGCTAAATATCTATACAAGCATGTCAATGAATTTTTGAACAACTAACAGTGATGGTTAATTCTCAATATCACAAGGGGAGAGGGAGGTGAGGTTTTGAACCTTATTGTCTTCAATAAAATGTCTATACTTTTTGTCATTTGATATATTTTTGGGATTGAATTGTGATATATGAGAAGAGCCAAAATCTGAAAAAGTAAATTGAGGGCAAAAAGTAAACCAACCCCATTGACATAGATTAGGGGCAAGAGCGCACCAACCACATTAAAAAAAGGGTTAGTGGGTCAAATAAATTGAATGGGTTTTTAGCTATCCCTATCCTGGAAAAGTTTGGCAATTACATAAGCAAAACAATTTCAACTTCAGATAAACATAGAATACAAAGTTATGATGCTACACACTTTGACAGGTTCATAAAGCAGTAGAAGCCTTCAAAAAGGACAACAACACTAGTAGTCTCCAATTGGCACCACCATTCGAAGTGGTATCCACTAATTAATTAAAATTCAATGGTCATATACCGTCCATATCCTCTCTCCTGTGCATTTACCATAATCTAAATAAAATTTACCAAAATTTGAGCTGTTAGACAACTTTTATAACATTAAAAAAGATTATAAATTTTTAAGAGGTAATTAAAAAGTCACTTTTTTCGAATATTTTAAGATATATAGTTCAAATTGAGTTAAAAAAAAATTATCTTCTAATATGTAATTTATCGATACTTAAATTATATAACCTTTCTATTAATAAAAAAATTATAAAATTTTAAATTGCCGAAAAATTTTTACCTTTTGTATTGAATTAGATTAATTAAAATTCTGTGTATTCAAATACATGGCTAATAATAGAATTATTAATTACTAAACTTATGAAAGAATTTAGTTGGTTATCATAATTTTCTTTAACTAAATTGGAGGTTTAGAAAGAATTGAAATAAACCAACAAATACATAGCATTATGTCATTGCTTAGATCAAAACTACCTGTCATTCCAGCATCATGCACAATGCAAACCCAAAAAAATTACATTCATTTCTTTTTAATCAAAATAAAAAATTATTAGCGTAGCCGTAGCGTGTAGGTGCATACGCATTTCATAAAAAAAAAAAAAAAAAAGTAAAAGTGTACAAAACACTCAAATAAAATTCTTTAAAATTCTCTGATTTATTTAATTTAAAATTCTTTGTTTACAGTCGAGCAAAATACAGAAGAACAGCAGAGAACGATTTAATGGCTACTGCTGCTGCTGATGCTCATCTTGTCTAAATGTGCAAGCCTCTAGATCTGATTTACCATTATCTGATTCATCCTTTGTAATTGTACACTGCACTTCTCCAGTTTCCTCTCTCTCTCTCGCGCGCTTGCTTGCTTGCTCGAGCTTTATCTGCACTTTCCATTTCAACGAACCGAACAAAAACCTGTAATTCTTTACCTCCAAAAACTCTCATCTCTTTTTTCTGTTTTTTTCTATGACGAATGTGTGTTGTGTAATTCTGTTTGTTTTTGTAATGTGCTGATCTGATCTTAGGCTTTTTTTAATAGAATTTTTTCTTTTGCCTTTTCGAGATCTGGCGTGTGGCAATTGAACAAAATATCGAAAGTTTATTGCATTTGATTTTGGTTTGTTTTGGAATTGACACTGTGTGAACTGATATATAAAGGAAAGAAAAGGTGAAATTGGAATCCTCAATGATGTTGTTGCTTTTTTCATTAAATTCAATTGGTTGTGAGATTCTATTTCCTTTTTGTTTGTTTTGTAAGTAAATAAACAAACATACCGTTGATGACTTCATTTTTTTTTGTTCTTTTGGTTTTTTTGACTTTTTCTTTGGTTTCTGTTGCAGGTTGATCTGATTGGTTACTGACTAGAGACTGGTTTGGTTTGGGTGTTTTTATTGCCTTAATTCTTTATTCTTTGAGAGTCTGAGAGCCTGGGTTGGCAATTGTGATTCTTCTACTATAGCTGAATTGCTTGGATTGTTAATTCATTTCAAGGATTTAATTCAGCTGCTGTTGTGTGCTGAGCCTCAGTTGAGTTATTGGGTGTTTTTGGATGATGTGAGTGTATGTGTATGTTGGTGTGATCTCCCGGTGAAATATCTCTAAAAGGTTCTTTTTCGATGCTCCTAGGAATTGTGCGGATTCATGGTAACATATGTAGAAGTTTGTATGTTATGATCGGTTATGGTTTTTGTAATTCTTGGAGAAGATTTGGGTTAATATCAGTTATTTAGTGGATTTTGAGACAAAACTGTTTTAACAATTTGGACATGAGAAGTCCCTGGTTCAATAAGCTATCTGTCATTTTTGGCCACAGACCACCACCTAGTTGGCTGCTGCTTTGTCTTATTTGTGTGCTTGCCATAATTGCTATCTTAGGAACCACTTCTTCGAGCGCATTTGATTCTGTGACTAGTAATCCAGTGCCTGATATTTATTCAAATTATCGAAGGTTAAAGGAGCAAGCTGCGATTGATTATTTGGAGCTGAGAACTCTATCTTTGGGAGCAACTCGGCAAAAAGATCTTGGACTTTGTGGCAGAGACAGAGAACATTATGTGCCTTGTTACAATGTTTCAGCAAATTTATTGGCTGGGTTTAAAGATGGAGAGGAGTTTGATCGGCACTGTGAAATGTCAAGACCAAGATCCCGGTGTTTGGTTCGCCCTCCAAAGGACTATAAAATTCCCTTAAGGTGGCCAGCCGGTAGGGATGTGATATGGAGTGGAAATGTGAAGTTCACCAAAGACCAGTTTCTTTCATCTGGCAGCATGACTAAAAGGTAATTGTTTTATCAATCTTAGATGTTATTTCAGTCAGTTTCAAACTGGTCATTTCAAGTTATAAATGGTTTAACATCATATTCTATTTTTTGCATATTTCCCTCTTGGATAAAAACTCTATAGGTTGATGTTGCTAGAAGAGAATCAAATTGCTTTTCACTCTGAAGATGGGTTGATCTTTGATGGTGTCAAGGATTATTCTCGCCAGATTGCAGAGATGATTGGGTTAGGAGGTGACTATGAATTTATTCAAGCTGGTGTAAGTTTTTTTTTACATTTAGTATTTGCTACTCTTGTTATGCATCCTTGGGTTTTAAGAACCATAAAATAGTTTCGCAATAGAATTTGGTGTCTTCTATATTCTTATGGAAGGTTGATGAGCATGAAATTGAAGATGCAATATGGTTTTCCCTTTAACTTTTTGAATGGAGGTGCTGAGTGTATAACTATCAATTTAGAGTTTTGTTTCACTTTTGTTGATTACAGGTCAGAATAGTACTTGATATTGGTTGTGGCTTTGGTAGCTTTGGAGCACATTTAGTGTCACTGAAATTAATGGCTATTTGTGTTGCGGCATACGAGGCAACTGGTAGCCAAGTTCAACTGGCCCTTGAGAGAGGTCTTCCAGCAATGATTGGCAATTTCGTTTCGCGACAGCTTCCTTACCCATCATTGTCATTTGACATGGTACATTGTGCTCAATGTGGTATTGTTTGGGATGAGAAAGGTACTTCTACATCTTTTTATATGTGATTATGAAAATTGGTACTTTTAGAGCTTTTTTTTTATTTGATTTATTGGATGGCTTGAATCTTGGTTTGCAACAATTTTTTTAAGTAGATAGTTTGTAATTTGATTTCTACTCTCTTGATTTCTGTTGTTTTACAGAATTTTTTTTGTTTGCCTTCTGCTGCCATATCATTACTGTTTAAGGTTTTGGTTCCTTTGAGTACACTGAGCTCTTGCATGATGTTTGTTTGGAATTGTCATACGTAAGAAACTTGATACTGCTATTGACTTCTGCCTGAGTTTAGCTCTGCATTTATCTGCAATCCTCCTGAAGAAAACTGTTAGATAAAATACTGCAGAAAAGTGAAATTGATTTAAACTTTGTTATCACGGAATAAAATAATGCTAGAAATGGACGACAGTAAATTTTTGTTCTCTTGCTGGAGTGTGCAATTGGCACTGTTCCAGTGAGAGATTTCTAGCCTGAGAATAATTACTGAGGATCAGACATGCCCATTGTTCTTTTTCTCCATCTTTGTACAGAATTTTCCAACAAACTGTTGTCAATGCATCGTACTGTTATATATACATGTCCTTTTATCCTTACTGGAACTATGACTGCTATGTATTTGAGTCTCTGAGTTGCAAAAATTTTATCCATATTAGGTCCAAATACATTTTCTGATACTCTTAAAATATATCTTTAAAGTTAACTTGTGAATTTTCACTATTATCTCTTCTCTTCAGGGTGCTCTTAGACACGTGGCGCATACATAATTGTTTTATTAAAGAAACTGCTTCAAGCAAATGATTGGACAGCTTTCTTGAAACATGTTATAAAGAATGCATGAAATACAAATGTTTGCATCACTTAGCCATTATGAAAAATTTAATTGGCTAATGTTATAAATGGCAACAAGGGGAACTGAATTGTTACTTATAAATGTAACCATGATGTGGCCCATTTTTACTTTTGACATTGTGTATTTCTTAGGAGCACCACCCCTCTAGATAATTGAAGTGTAAAAGGGGTGAACAGTGAATGATAAAATTTTAAGGTAAAGGTAAATTACATGTATCTGAGCCAACTGAATTGCTAAAATCAATTATTAGTGTAAAAAATAATCACAAATATTTAATGCCAGTTCATAGAGAGCATGATTAATTTCAAAAATTCATTTTTTTTTCCTTCTGTATGTGAATTTGGTAAACTGAAGGGTGGGACTTTATTTCTTAAAATCATTAGGCTTTACTTTCTGATGTCAGTTTGATGATGCAGATGGTATGTTCCTTATTGAAGTTGATCGAGTGCTCAAGCCTGGAGGTTATTTTGTTTTGACTTCACCAATGAGTAAGCCACATGGAAACTCGGTGAGTATGAAGAAGAGAAGCACACTGACACTTATAGAAGAGTTAACTGAAAAAATCTGTTGGAGTCTTTTAGCTCAGCAGGATGAGACTTTCATCTGGCAGAAAACCGTAGATATCCATTGCTACAAATCTCGGTAAGGATCTTAATCATAATGCGCTATCTTCCTTAAATTATTTAAATTTATGAGTAAGGTTTGTAGCTTCAGATAGGACGCATGAATTTACCGAGCTTCCTTTTCTCTTGTCCCCACTCCTTTTCTTTCTTTCACTTATAACTCTGCTGGCAAAAGTGCTAGTGTGCTACTGATATTCTCTCTCTCTCTGTTCTTTCTTTACTATAGGAAACAGGAAACTCCAGCACTTTGCAACGAGGGGCATGACATGGTGCCATATTATCAACCCCTTGTCACATGTATTAGTGGGACCACCAGTAAACGCTGGATTCCCATTCAGAACAGGTCCTCAGGTTTGCAGTTGAGCCCAGCTGAGCTTCAAGTTCATGGCAAGTATTGTTTCAAAACACACATATCTCTTATCTTTAATGTATGAATATATTGTTTTCTTTTTGTTTATTTATTTGTTCCTGTGCAACTTTTTTTCTTTTAATCATTGCATTTGTGAGTTTAAAAGAAGCCCACCCTTCCTCCAACAGTAGCCTGGGGCCGAGAATTTGGAAAGAATTGTATTCTTAAGCATTTTGCTGGAAGTGGCTGTTCTCTAGTCTTGAATGTGCATGCTGTAGCCTACTGGTTGCCAGCCTTTACTTATATGATATTGTTTAATTATTATTCAATATGCACTAAATGCGTTACATAGCTGTTCTTGTTTGTTGATCCATTTTTAGCCCTGCAGGTGTTCAGCCTGAAGATTTCTTTGAAGACTTGCAGGTTTGGGGATCAGCTCTAAGAAATTATTGGTCTTTGCTCACACCCTTAATTTTCTCTGACCATCCTAAGAGGCCAGGGGATGAAGATCCGTTACCTCCTTATAACATGATACGCAACGTCATGGACATGAATGCTCATTATGGGGGTTTAAATGCAGCATTTCTGGATGAAAGGAAATCAGTGTGGGTGATGAATGTTGTACCTGTTTGGGCTCGTAATACACTTCCTCTCATTCTTGACCGAGGATTTGCTGGTGTTTTGCATGATTGGTATGTTAGTTTCATTAGAAAAAAAAAAAGTTCAATTTGACACTCAAAAACTTGATTTACTTTAAAGTGGGTCATCATCATTGTTATAGATATCTTGGAACATGACTTGTAGCACTTCTTATTATTTTGACTTGGTTTGACTTTCATGATGCAGATTTTGTCATATTTGGTTTGTCTATTTGATGTCAATATTTGTAATTGTTTCGGAAACTTTGTTGTCTATTTGTTTAAATCAAGTAATATCATTATTAACGCTTCTGAAGTCAAGACCTTAAGAAAGCCATAATATTTTTTAGATGGTTGAATGTAATCTTTATACGGTTTGTTAAACTTTGCTGCAATATAACATTCTAAACTATTTTAATAAGCTTTTCTTTTCAGGTTTGGGCTTAAGGAATTAGGATTTTCTGAACTTTGATTTTTTTAAAAAAATTTTAGCGAGAATTTCAAATAAAATTTCGTGGACTTTTTTATTATGACTAATGAGACTAATCTAGCTTTCATTGGTCAACTCCTAGCCTAGGATCTCCGGTCATACATATATATATATATTTTAAATTATACTTGTGCTACTATTTTGAGGAGTTATGTTAATTTGTTAATTGCATTTTAGGAATCATCCTCTATTACAGTTGATTAAATAAAGTTATTTTGTCTATTGGTGCACAGGTGCGAGCCCTTCCCCACATACCCTCGAACCTATGACATGCTTCATGCAAATGGGCTTCTCTCACAACTCAGTTCAGAAAGGTGCAGCATGATGGACTTACTACTAGAGATGGATCGAATGCTACGCCCTGAGGTACTCTTCACTATGCTTCTGATCCTGATATTTTTTCATTGCCTATACTTGAATGATTTATGCAGTCTCCTTTAAGGTTGCGTCTTTCTAGTTCTAATTAATATATGCCACTCACAGGTCCCGGTTGCTTAGTTACTTCTATTCAACTTTTTCATGCAAATAGTTTGTTTGGCAGGGATGGATTGTTCTTTCTGATAAATTGGGAGCTATTGAGATGGCACGAGCACTTGCTACACAGATTCACTGGGAAGCCAGGGTGATTGACCTACAGAATGGCAGTGACCAACGGCTACTTGTTTGCCAGAAACCATTCGTGAAAAAATGATCAATTATCATCAGGGGTTTCCACCATCATTGACGTGTACAATCTTTTTAGTTCTGGTAAGTCTTAAAATGTCACGATAGGCAAGGATGTGTTATTTAATGCTGTCATAATAGTTCACCTAGTTTCGTTTAGAGTTGTATTTTTTTGTTGCAAGTCTTAGCTAAATTCCGCAATAATCAGAGTTGCATTATGTTTTTTTGCCTCCTACTAGTAATCAGTAGTTTCTTTATTGAAGATGTGTTACATGCTTTCTTTAAGTATTTGCTGGTTGAAGTTACTTGTCTGTCATTTTCTTACGTGGACACCATGGAAGCATTTAAAGGAGTTTTACCTGCAGTGTATCTTTTCATGGAATGGTAAACATGTTTTGCACATCTGATGGGGACTGAACTTCTGAAACCCATGTCTGGTGCATTTGGATGTAATTCAGTAGTCGTACATGCCTTAAACTTGAATTTTTAAATGACTTGAGACCCCTTACATTGACTAGTAATAGTAACCAATGAAGGCCGTCAAGTTTTTAATAGAAGATTTAAAATTTATGGGTGCTACTGAGTTTGTTAAAGTTGATCAAATGTTTTTGTTTTTTCCAGGACATGAATATATTTCTGATAGCATCACCATATGACTCGTGTTCAACAAAAAAATCCAGGAAAGCCAAAAACCTGTAAAGGGGTGGCTGGGTGCAGAAGTGGCTCGGCAGCATGCAGTTTTTTTGTCAAAGCATTTGTAGTAATTCATTCATCAATTTTTTGTCAAATTATTCTCAGTGTTAATCTTTTCTCGTTTCTTCTTCCTTTATACATAATGTAAACCAGACATAATGTCTCTGTACTGGACGATTACTATTTTCAAGGGAGAACTGACAGGCCACGAAATGACAATTATACGTTATATTATTTGTTGGGATGGACTTCAGATCCAGGTCATATTTTTGTTTCATTGTTATAGTGGGGTTAAAGGGTTAGTAGCCAATTTTGTTGCTTCAGCTGTACTTCTGAGAAGATTAGATCTAAAGCTTTCAAGTGACTCTGTTCATAAACAGTGAAAACTGAGAAATGCAATTCCAGAGAATTCTCATAAACGTTGAATAGAGTTGAAATCAGTTTTCCTGAAATCATTATACTTTATGTTTTTACTTCTCATTCTTGTGAAATTTTGCTTTTCTCCATCTTACACGCTTGGTTTGGCTGCATTGCAGGTGTTATAAGCAAAAGGTAAGATCTTCCATTTAATTAGATGATTCATGATCGTGCGCGTTCGCTTTGATTCTACCATAGAATAGAACTTATTACATGATGCCCAACGATATTTTTGACCATTTTTGCCAGATTTTGGAAAAATTGATGTTGCCACATAAAAGTAGAGTCATGTATTTACATAATATCTCAATTTGGGGGCAAAATTAAGTTGCTGCTTCTTTTCTTCATCATTTAATTTTTTGATTAAAAGCGCATCATTATGTTTAAATGGCAACTTCAACGAAAGAACCAAAAGAATTGCAGTCAGCAAACCAAGTCATGGTTCAACTGTTCTATTTCTCCTCCTTTCTCTAGTCGCCATTTTCTCTCCATATCTCTCAAATATATCTGCTAAATCGACCATCCCTGCCTCCCTCAATTTCTTCCCCATCTCTTCAAACATAACAACACCTTCATCACTTGAATAACAATGCAAAAACTTGTTGTAATCAAATCTAGGCACTTCAAATCCTCCTCCTTTCATTGCCCTCTCCACATACTTGGTGGCTTCTAATGACTTTCCAGCCTTCACCAAACCCCCAACAAAAATTGTATCAAAATTCACAAGTGGGTCTTTCCCTTTCCTCCCTCTCCTCCCTAAATGCCCTTGCAATAGCATAATATATGTGTGCATTGTAGGTTCACAACCTCTCTTTATCATTTCTCTAAACACTTGTGTAGCTTCACTGGCTTTTCTCAACCTTAGTAGCCCTTTAATCAATCCATGATACACAGTAATATCTGGTCTCTCAATGTTCTGCACAACATTGTAAGCTTCATTAACCCTCCCTCTCGCTAAGAGCCCATAAACTAGTGACCCCAATGTCAAATTATCAGCTTCAATCCCTCTCTGGCGCATTTCATCAAACACCATTTTCGCTTGGGCAATCTTGCCTCTTTTACACATCCAATCAATCACAAGCCTATAAGTAGAGAGACCCAAATTCTCCATATTCTTCACTCTCATTGTTTGAAACACTTTCAAAGCTTCATCATGCTCATTCCTCTTGAAAAATGTCTCTATCATTTTCTCAAACACATCAATCCCTGGCTCAAGACCTTCACCAACCATCAAATTCCAAATCTTTGAAGCCTCAATCATATCACCTGCATCGCAATATCCTTTAATTAGCCACCCATAAGTGAACTCGTTGGGTCTAATACACTCTTTCAGCTTCAAAACAATAAACTTCGCCTCTTCAACAAGTTTGCCTTTACACAAACTTTCGACCACCTTATTTAACCTCTCCACACTATACCCACATCCAAAACCATTCATCAAGTGGAAAAACTCCACGCATTTTTTCAACTCCCTAGCCGAAGCCAATATATTTAAACCAATTATAAAAGTCTTGTCATTAACAAGACCAAGTTTGCCCATTGCTTGAACTGTATCCCAGAAAAGATCAATGTTTCTTGATTTCCCAATAACGTCCAACATCTTGTTGAAGGAGATGGAGGTGTGAACGAAATGCGGATGAGGTGTTTGATTTAAGTACTGAAAGAAGCTGTAGACAGGACGCCAAGAGTATGGGAATTTGTTGCAGACTTGGAGGAAGAATTCATGGGTGACGTGGAAGTCTAAAGAGTAGAGTTTAGAGTGGAGTTTGGAGTCTGACGAGTGTTGTTGCTGGTAGAGAACGGTGCAGACTCGGAGAAGGTGGTCAGGGTTAACCGGAGATGGGTGTGGGTGGTTTGATGCGGTGGTTAAGTGACGGAGCAGACAGTTGTTGGGTTTTGTGAGCAAGAAACGTCTGATTATCATTATAGTTTGGACAGAGAGTAGGAACATAAATACAGGAGTTAGGAAATTTATTAAAGAAAAAATTCACGAAAAAACAAAAAATTGGAGATGCAGGGGATCGAACCCTGTGCCTCTCGCATGCAAAGCGAGCGCTCTACCATTTGAGCTACATCCCCAGTTGCTGATTTAAAAGTTCTATTAATTATATAACGAATACTCTGATCAGGACACGAAAATCTGTTTCCAATGTGTTTAATTTTTGAATCATGATCATAAATGGAGCCAGAATTATACCTTTTTTAAGGACATCATAATAATAAATAGATAAAGTTAAATGTGCTGTATATATATATATACTTGCAAGTTTAAAAAAAATTTACTTAATTAATATATTGTCAAAATTGAGTTATACTATATATATATATATTTTTTTTTTTTACTAGGGAGTTGAGGTGAGGTGAGGTGAGGGGAGGAAGATCTGGAAATCGAGAATGTATACATGAAAATGTTGACTTCTGTGAATTTTTTTTGCACTTTAATGAAAAAAAGTGACTAAAAAAATAAAACCCAATAAACACCCCTCTCTCTAACAAACAGGTGAGTGGGCGTTTGAAGTGGAACGGTCCAAGCATCATATGGAGATGGAAGGAAGAGTAGTTATTAAATTCAATTAATTCACAAAATGATAAAATAAATGTACGCTTCACTGTTAGGGGTGTAAATTAGTCCACCATGCTGAATTGAGCTTTCACTAATTTAAATAAATTTAAATAAGTTAAAAGAAATTATTAAAAATATAAATTAAAAATATAAATTATTCATTAAAAAATTTAAAATAAATTATTTACTGAATAAACTAATATAAAATAATAATTTTATTATAATAATATATTTTTAAATATTTTTTACATTTATTATAAAAAAATTTATATGTCATATATTTAAAATTAGATTATTAATACATAAAAATTATAAATTAATTTACAAACTTTTATTCGAATTTATTTACGAGTTTTATGAGTTGAACTTTATATAGTTTAAACTTAGTTCATTTATTAAATAATCATTAATATGCGAGTTTGAAAGAGTTTCTATAAAGTTGAATCTCGAGTAGTTCACGAGCGGTTGAGTTCATTTATATCTTATTTATAATAATATTATATTTTGATATTTTTTATGATTACTTTATAATACCATTACATAATGTGATACATTCTCATTTTATGGTGATAAAGTAAAAATACAATACATTAAAAATAAAATTACTCATTGTAGGCAGCGGGGCTAGTCGCGCGCCCAAATATTTGGCGATCATGGCATTGTGCAAGCTCAGGGCCTGCTAGGAAATACAAGATGGGCTTGGAGCCCATATTAGAGATGGAGTCGCCACTCGGATGAAAATCGAGACACACTTTACAGCAACTAGATTCCACGGAGGTACTCAGAAGCTATCATCAGAGATTGGGTTCAGAAACTGGGTATGACCTTTTGAATGCCCACCCAACCTTGCGGTTGACCTCCGTGTGTGTTTCGTATTTTATTACCTTTGATTATTCGGTTATTTCCTTATTATTGGTTGATTGCAATCATTTATAATTTTATATTTATATTTAAATTTGCACATTAATCCCGTTTACATGCTTATTACATTAACATTCAAGGCAAATATTAATGAATTTACAATCACACATTTAAAACAAATGGGGAAAGGATTAAGGATTACATCACTTTATACAATTACAACGATAATGAATTCAAATAAAATCTCTCAAGAACTAATTAACTCACTAATTACATAGTGAGTGGTAATCACAAAGGGACCTACATCAAACACGGGTTAGTTTTATCTCAAAATAAACAGTTTTTATACAAAAGAGAGTAAATAAATTTACAATAAATAGGCATAAGTATTCATTTAAACATGGTTTATTTACTCAAACATATATAATAATATAACAGTCGCATGCAATACTAAAGATGTTAGACAACACGTTTGTATTAGATACTGAAAATATACTAAAAGAATACCAAAAAACAAAGAGAATCCTACTGGATTCTGGTGAGGAGACGACCGTCTCCTGGGAAGAGGTGTCGCCTCTTGGATCCCTGTTTAGGAGGTGATTGTCTCCTGGCTAAGGGGCGATGTCTCTTTAAAGGGATGTCGCCTTTTAACCAGGAATACTACGATTCACATTGTTACTTGAATTCTAAGTAAATCAAATTTCATGCAAACTATACATAATTCTACTTCTAATACATCAATATTTCACATAATCATGCTCTCATATGACATTTAACACATAAAAAATCCAAAAGTATGTGATCAAAACCAAGAAATTGAGTTTTTAAAGGAATATGAACTTAGAAAGCTTAAAAATAGTAATTCTTACTGAATAAACCGTGTTTGATGCTCCTAACTGAGCCATCAGAGCTTAGTTTGTATGTTTTGGTACTTTAAATGTAAGAGAGTCTCCTCTTCCTTCAAGAAAATTAACTCTTTTTTTTATCAAACTCTTATTTTCATCCCTCTTTTTCCTCCCCAAGTTGTGTTTTCTTCCTTTTTTTTTATTCTCTCTTTCTTTTTTGTATTCTCTCTTTTTTTTCTTAGTGTCTAACCTCCCTTTCCAGACCCTCAAGTCTCCTACTTAAGCTCTTTTCTTTCTCTCTTCCTAATTCCCTAAAAATTGTGCCTCTTAGCCTCAACTAATCATTTCCCCTCACTGCCTTATCTTCTCCCCATATTCTCTTCCTTGAAAGTCATCCTTTCATGCCCAAATCTGCATGCTAGAGATATGTGGGTCCACTTTTGGTTTATGGGGCCAAAATGCATTAAAATTCATTTAATGTAAAGTTAGGTCGGCTATTGAAGAGGCGTCACCTCTTTGAGCCCAGGTTGAAGGGGCGACGTCCTTTGGGAAGGGGAGATCGTCTCTTCGGGCTAACGGGCTTGGGCTTACCTACTTTTTTTTGGACCTTTGGGCTTTAGGTTTGGTGTTTTGGGCTTGGTTCTAAGGTTTTGGTGTTCTGAGTTTATTTTACAGGAAGATTCTGGTCCTCCTTCATTCAAAATTCTGGACTTGCTCATTACTGGGCTTTTGTTGCAGGCCTCAAACCTAGGGTGTCCACAATTTACCCCCTTGGTTTTTCAAAAAATGGATTTATGAAATTAATTTTTTTAAAAAAGTAACATGCATTGAAAGTAGTAAGAACGACATACCTGACCTGCAAGCTTCACTTGTGTCATCGGCTTTGGGAATTCAAACCCGAGAGGTCAAACTTTGACTTGAAATGTGACCGTGATCCTCGGTTTTTCTTGGCCAGATCAATCACTCATTATAATTGGACGTGAATTCCGAGCATGGCCCGATCTCCACTTAGTAGAAAAAGATGTGAAATGTAACCGTGTTCCTTAGGTTTTCCTGGCCTGATTAGTCACTCATTATAAGTTGGCGTGAATTCCGAGCATGGCTCGATCCCCACTTAGTAGAAAAAAATGTGAAACGTAATCGTATTCCTCAGGTTTTTCTGGCCCGATTAGCTACTCATTATAATTTGGTGTGAATTTCGAGCATGGCCCGATCTTTACTCAGTATAAAAAAGAAAGAAGGTGCTCTTCATGGATTCAAATCTGACCAGAAACTTCTTTACAATGCGCACTTCGGGGATTCAAACTCGACCGGATGCTTCTTACAGAGATGCACTTTGGGGATTTAAACCTGACCAGACATTCCTTGAAATGCGTACTTTAAAAATTCAAACCCAACCAGACGCTTATCAAGGAGAATACACTTTAGGGATTTAAACCCGACCAAACATTCCTTTATTGATGCTTCGATAAGAATACTTTCAATTGTTCAAAGTCGATTTCGAGATACACCTAAGAGGTAGAATAAGCAATTCTCTACCTTTTTTTTCTTTTTCTTTTCGGGTTCCGTTGGGGATCCCTACCCACCTGATGGGCCATTCATAGGCTTCTTGGGCTTTCCCTTCTCTCCCTTGTCTTTGCTTTCTAGGGCTTATTATCAAAAGCCCACCCTCCCTTTTATTATATAAGAACCTTTTCTTTTTTTCCTTTCTTCCTTCCTTTTTATTTTTTTTCTCTTTCTTTGTCTTTCGCTTCTTCCCCACGTTTTCTTATTCTCAAGTATAGCTGAAGAGAGAACGCCGCCTCTGCCTCTTTAGGATCTTATTTCTCCATCCTCACACCTTTACGTAGTCATGGATTCATAAAGGGTGACACAATCCCCATTTTAGCATATTTGAAGAATCACATTTGTTCTCTGGCTTTAGGAGAGGTTAGGATTCAAAACTCCTCAATTTTTTCATAAATTATACTGGGTTAGAGCAAAATTATGTTTATTTATCAATTAGGATCAGAAATAGGAACAAATCAGGTGAATATATATGAAAATTGAGAAAAAATGGCAAAGAATACGTAGTTCTTCACATTGAAAAGGCGACGAGGAGGCGATCGCCTCCTCAAGGGGATGACGTCTCTTGGCGAAGAGGCAATTGCATCCTCTAGCAAAAGGATGTGTCGCCTCTTAGCCAAAAGGCATCATCCCTTGGCAAAGAGGCATCGCCTCTTCACCAAAAAAGGTTTCTTCTATTTTTATTTATTGATTTTTGACTCATTATTAACACCCAAGAATATTTAAAACAACATCATGCTGATTCTACTCCCTGGTTCTTTCTTGTAGCATGACGCACACACATTCAAGGGTGCCAAAAACTTTCATAGAGCTCGAGTCTTCTATAATGAGCTCATAGATGACCTGCGGGACAAGATCTAGGACACTGGGTTCGAGGATTTCATTCTTTCTCTGCCAAAAGAGCAGGTGAAGACAGATTACCAGCCTCGTCACGCCCTGATGGAGAGATGGTTGGACACAACTCACACTTTCCATCTCCCATTCGGAGAGTTGACTCTGGATCTAATTTCTTTTGCTGCTATTATTGGGATTGCATGTGCCAGAAACCCCATTCCCTTTGATACGGGCCTGCATTAGATGAGTCTGGAGATAGTTGCCTACATCGAGCTTCTTCTTAGTGTGATTCTAGACATGAAGGGGACTCACACGATTAAGCAATATTCTATTTAGAGCTTCTACACCAAGGAGAGAGCCGTAGTGATGAATAGCCCTTGAGAGATCAACCAGGTGGTGCAGGCTTTCTTGAT
The DNA here is from genome assembly GCA_949671775.1 of Mallotus repandus. Lineage (NCBI taxonomy): Eukaryota > Viridiplantae > Streptophyta > Magnoliopsida > Malpighiales > Euphorbiaceae > Mallotus > Mallotus repandus. The sequence continues at coordinate 5,638 of CATIWM010418965.1, read as the reverse complement.
TTACCTCTTCGACACTACACTCTTTGCTGACATGGTTAGTTCCTTAGACGTGATGTTCTTTATACCGCTTCGGGACTTAGATTTAGTGGCCACCTATGACTGGGGAAGCTGTGCTCTAGCATACCTCTATAGGAGCATGAACAAGGTAGTGTGTGGAGCGAGGAGGTTCTGTGGCTTGTGGCACGCTACTATGGTATTTCCTTTCCCTTTCTAATTTATTTCGTAAATCTTTTCATCATTCACTGAAAATTCTCCTTTGCAGGTTTGGGGATTAGAGTTGGAGCTGATTGCTGGGATATCATGTGTAGTAGATTATCTCCCAACCATAGGCAGATGGGGTGCCAACCATATACTGAAGAGTCATTTGGCTTGAGTGCACGTTTAACGGGAGTGATTGAACTCCCTGACTCCTAAAGTGGTGCCTAAAAAAATAAAAAATTCTTTTTTAGTATTCTTTAAATTCTATTCACTTACCTATTAACTTTTTGCAGATATAGAGTGGTCTGTGGGGACCAGAGAACTGGTGGAATCTCGACATGGTCCGCTTTAGGCTGCTATCCCTAAGGAGATTCTTGCTTTGGGGCCCCAGTTTTCTAGTGTGGTATCTCGGTGAGAGAGTGTACAATTGGAATGGCGTGCCTTAAGCACGATGTGTTCCTAAGTCTCCTCCCAGGCACCTTTTCTGGATGTACAAGCTGGAGGGTGAGGAGCTTGATCAGGCTATTGCTGGAGAGCCTACTACTGATCATACCGTACGGGTGAAGAGCAGGTATCTAGATTTTTTTTGGACCCTCCTTTTGTAGCGAGTCCCCTCTGGACGCCGGCTCTATCTCTCAGGTATGTGTTTGATTCCTTGATCACCTTTCTCAAATCATAATGTTCTAATATGATTCTTTGATTTCAGGTTGCGGCTACTGGACATGCATTGCTTGCTAGAGCCCCGACTCGGTAGAGACCACCAAAGAGACCTAGCCCCGATTAGGGTGGAGAGGGTACCTTGACTGCAGTAGAGTAGCCTAGACCTCCCACTATATCTGTCTTTGATATAGTGGCTGACAGTCTCTCGCACACTCCAGATTCTTTGGTTTGATGTTGGGTCCCTCCAGGAGAGTTATCACGCCAGTTCCTGACTCTAGATAGGGATTTGACACATGCTTGCATCCTGACTAGTGCCACTCAAGTAAATTTTTTCTTTAGTCCTGTTTTCTCAATTATTTTTAATACTTTTGTTAGTACTGATTAGCTTATCAAATATATAGATTCCTTTGGAGTGAGGCCAGTACATGTATCGATTGATTGAGGCCAAGCGAGATTACATGTTGGGCATTACACAACAATAGAGGGTAAATATTCTTCCTACTTCTATATGTATACATGCTTGCATGATTTACTCACCTCGTGTTTGCTGGAACAAGATTGGGATGAGGCAAGCCGGGCGAGGATTACCACCCTCGAGTGTCAGATCGAAGTACTCCAGATTGACAAGGATGAGGATGAGGACATTGAGGAGGGAGGTGATGCCGCAGAGGGCGAGGATTCTGAGGGCATAGATTCAGATGCCCATTAGGCTAGGAGCCCCCTTTTTAATTATCGAGAACAATACATTTATCAATTTTGAAGTTTAGGAATTCTTCTTTTTTCTGTTTCATTTTGCTCAGATATTATATTTCAAAATTAATTCATTGAATCTCAATTTCAGAAAAATTTGATGTTTCTTGATTGCATGAATTGTTATATAGTTGAAATCCTACATTTGTAATTGAAACTATGCAATTTTCCATAAAAATTCTTCTTGTTCTCTGGTGGAGAGGCGATCGTCTCTTGGAAAGGGGTGTCGCCTCTTCAATGTCTACTCAAGAGGCGATCGCCTTTTTGCAATGAGGCATCGCCTCTTCAGCGGTTTTGCAGAAGCTTTAAAATCCCTAGTCTCTTATAAAAATCCCAAATTTTGGCTCTGCCATTTTCTCTCATTTCTTTCTTTGAAACACACTCTAAACCTCCCAAAATGACTGAGAGAAGCTTGAAACAACTGTAGAAAATTTTGAAAAGCTTAGATGGCGAATCATGGTCTAAATTGGAGCCATTTCATCTATCTATTTTTCGATCTTTAAATGCTAGGAAGAGCAATTTCTCATTTTTTCATGTTCTTGCTCAATTTTAGGATCCCCAAAAACATGTCTTCGGGTTTAATACTGTGGAGCTATGCCCCTTGCCGGAGGAGTTTGAGGCTCTCTTAGGCTCCCCACTGAATTTTTCTTATCAAATCGCAGTTCCTTCACTTAATACCCCAGATTTACACTCTATGCAGTATCAAATAGCCCGAATGTTCAACTTTTCTCCTCAGTCTTCACTTCGCCACATCTTTAACACTGAGATTCTAATAGACTCTCTTCTAGAAGTGATAGTGGCAGTAAATAACAAGGAAGCGTATTGGCCTCGAATGTTGGCCTTTTGTATGTACGCTTAGTTTCTACTTTTTTTCACTTCTAGTAATGGCGATCTTAAGATTCTGCATATTTTGGATCAAGTGGAAACAGACCTGAATCCTTTTCCTCTCATACTAGCTGAAATAATCATCGAATTAGACAGGTTTGCTAAGACTAGGCGCTTCACTGAGAGCCCTCTATCACTGGAGGTTTGTTTTCTTTCCATTCTTCATTTATTGCCCCTTTCTTCTATAATTCTTTACTCTTCGCATTTATAATCTGCGCAGGCATGGTTTCAAAAGAGACTAAGGCTACTTGACCCTCCCAGAGATATCACACCTTACAAAGCAAAGCATTGTCGCACTCGAAGACTCTACCCTATTCCAGTAGACGTTCAGAGTTGGTTATCCACTTTCCTTGATACTTTGATCCAGTGGATGTGCCCATGGTGGAGGTTACAACATGTGACCATTCAGTCTTACACTTACTGTGTTCTTATAGCTGGTCTTTATTTTGCTACTTTCTATAATCCGACTCAGCTTTGCAGGCAATACGGACATAAACAATCAATTCCTAAGTTGGTGTATGAGTTTGAGCCAAGGCCTCTCACCCAAAATTTTTTAGATAACTTGGTTGCCAACTGGCCTCAGAGGACCATTCAGAGGTATATTGACTACAATGAAGATCATTCAATTGACGACCAATATAAGGCATGGGTTTAGTTGTAATAAATAGAAATGGATGAATTTGTTATTAACAGAAGAATGAGGGTGTTGCAGGCATCAAGTGCCCAGGGGGTTTAAAAGAGAAGAAGACATAATTAGCTTGTGTAATTTAATCTTTATCGCTTTTTGTTAAATGGAATTTCCTTTTTAGTTAAACAATGTGTAATAAGCATTTAATGCAAAGTTCAACAATAATGAAGGCAATCCATTCCATTTAATCTGAGCACAAAATGACTATACATTTTTTGCTTCTTACATATCTCCTGTCACTAATTGGCTTGCCCTTGCAAGTTTTCCAATTAACTATTTTTTTTGCTCTCTCTCTCTCCTTTTATATGTCCTTAATTTTTTCCTGGATCGCCTCTTTCTAGGTTTTCAACTCAGCAAAACTTTTTAGTTTTTTCATTTTTTGAGTCTCTAACTTTTGCCTAGGCAACCTCTTTTGAGGTTTTCTCCATAGTGAGACTTTACCGAAAATATTTCTTTAGCTTGTCTAGGTTAATGGGCTCTCTGAACTCATTCCCTTCTAAGTCGGATATGATAGCAGCACCCTTGGAGAATAGCTTCTTGATCAAGTACGGACCTTCCCAATTTGGCTTAAATTTTCCCCGTGGATCCATCATAATTGGCCTAGTCAGCTTTAAGACCAAATCATCCTCTTTAACCTTCCCTGGCTTAATCTTTTTGTTGTAAGCCTGAGCAATTATTTTCTGATATAGCTACGAGTGATACATGGCCTTTATTCTTTTCTCGTCTAACAATGTTAGTTGTATGAGTCGACTCTCTACCCATTGATACTCAGGGATTTTAGACTCTAAAAGAACCCTTAGCGATTGGATTTTAACCTCCATTAGCAATACCACTTCAGAGAATACAGAGTAGCTCCAGTCAAAGTCCTAGTGGTGGTTCTATATCCCCATAGTGCGAATTGTAGGTAATCGGCCCAATCTTTATAATTCTCTAGTGTCTTGGCCAAGATCCTCTTCACATTCTTATTTGCGACTTTTACAGCCCCATTAGCTTGTGGTCAATATGGAGAAGACTTATGATGTTCAATTTTGTATTCCTCCGACAAAGTAGCTGTCTTAGCTCTAAATTGAACATCATTGTTAGAGACAATATGATGTGGCAACCCATATCGGCAAATTATATTCTTCTCTATAAACCTTGCCATCTATTTCGATCCAACCGTAATGAGTGATTCTGCTTCAACCCACTTAGAAAAGTAATCGATTGCTACCACAATGTACCGATGCCCATTGGACACTTTTGGCCTCACTTTCACGATGATATCGATTCCCCAAGCTGCGAATGACCATGGGGAAGTCAACCCTTGAAGTTCCATAGAAGGCAAATGGCTTACATCACTATATATTTGGCAATTATGGCATTTCTTTACATATTTCACACAATCTGCTTCCATGGTTAGCCAAAAATAACCTTGACGAGTTATTTTCTTAGCTAAAACTGTCCCGTTCATGTGTGGTCCGCATACACCTTCATGAACTGCTTCTATAATCTTTTGGGCCTCAATCCTATCAATACATCTAAGGTGTATTCCTACCGGCATTTTCTTGTATAACATCCCGTTATGGCTAATGAACTGCCAAGATAACATTCTTAGGGACATCCTTTCTTTTCTATTAGCATCATCAGGGAATCACCTCATTTCCAGATACTGCTGTTGATATAATGCAAATATGTTTAGTATTTAGTGGTAGTTTAGTCCTAATTATATTTAGTTTTCTTAAGTTTAGTATGTTTATTTTGTTATTAGGTTATTTTATTCACCTCTTTATCTTTATGGATTATTATGTAGGTTTTACACATGTTTTAGGCTCAATTCATGCTTAGAAAAGACTTGGAGTTTATTAGAACGACTTAGAAAGCAAAAAGAATCAATTTTAGAGAATTAAAGTCTATCACGAGTATCACACATGGCACGACTTGTTACGAAGAGCGATTGTCATGAGTCGTGACACTTGGCACGACTCATTTCAAGGGCAAAACACTTAGAAGATTCTACATTGAGCAATTTTCATATTTTAGTCATAACTTATTCTAGATAAATCCAAATTAGATGATTTAAGTTGCTATGGAAATATAAGAGAAATCTCCAGAAGTTTCATGAAGGACTATTTGATAGTTAAAGCCATCGAAATGGACGAAACTGCCCTTGAAGTCAGAGCATTTGCAAAGGGAGGTGACTTTTCGTATCAAGTGATGCCTTTTCAAGTGTGAGGCCTATAAAGAGGAGGAAAACAAGAGCCAGAAAAAGGGGGACTTTTGATAATTATTAGACATTACCTTTTATTTTAGATTTTATTAGAGTCTTTCTTATAAGAATTAAAAAGAGACAAAGGCCAAGAAGAAGGAACATCAAGACTTAGTAAAAAGGGTTTTATCTTTTCTCTTATTTTCCCTTTTCTATGTTGTTATTTGTTTTCTTTTGTTATTGCTCAATCATGTATCTTGGCTAAGTCCTTT
>CATIWM010418960.1:0-14226 GCA_949671775.1 Mallotus repandus | reverse complement strand
GTTACTGAAAATGGTGACTTTGAATGTAGTTTTGTCTCCCTCAATCAATTCAAAAGTACATATATCGATAATAAATTTTAGTAGGAAATATCTACATGAGAATCATGACAAGTTTGAGTGATATTGTGTAATTATTTTTTTACCTAAATTTATTGATGATGTTTATGTTTTTTGAGTTGATTGATCTTATCAAACCTACATATAAAGTCACCATTACCCAAAACACACACAACCTCAATGTTCATAAACTTAAAATTTTTTATGCAATTTATTTAGTAAAAGTATTTGGTTTGGTTGATATTTATATTATGCCCTATACTATAGAAGTGTAATGTGAATGTGAATTGTGTGAAGTAGTTGGTGGTATACGGTGGAATATTTGGGGGTGTTGTTTATTTGTAGGTTTAAATAATTGATTTTAGAATTTTCTACCTCTGTATGAGGTCTAGCAGAGTGTAGTTATAGATGAAACTCTGTCAAAATTTTGTTGATTTTTTAAATTTTTTTGGATGTAGATATGGGTAGACATCATTTCTTATTTCCATCGGTGTCAAGCACTTAGCCATCATAGCCACCATTGGTTGCACCGTCCCAGACACCACTCGTACCTTCTTCTAACCCCACATCATTGCAGATACCCGTTGGCGATGATGTTCATTCCCTTCTCACTCCTCCTTTCGTTCTCAACCATCTTAGCCCCATCCTTCTCAACCTTATCCCTCTATTTCTCATCCCCTAGACAATAATATCTGCTACCTTCAGAGCTAGTCATATTGTGATCCAAATACCGATCAGTGTCAAGGGTGACAAGCATAAATTAATTAATAGTTTTTTAAGTATACATATTTAGTATAAATATTGACAAGCTTGTGTTTTTTTTTTGACAAATTCACTCCTATTGAGTTCAAGAACTACTATTGGGAGGAGTTCAAGGTAAAAACTAAAATTTCTAATATATTTAATATTTAATTATGTTTATATATATATATATATATATGATAAATAGTAGTTTTTTTTTTACGTAATTATATTTAATATATATTGTTTTTTATTTACGTAAAAGATATATTATTGGCCTAAGTCTGAGGACGAACAAATTTACTATCAATGGTGGAGCATCTATAGGACTTAGTATAATAAGACACTTTACAATTGGAGAAATAAGGGGGTCAAGTTAGACGGTGTCCGACAGAATATTTGGGATAAGTGGTAGGCCCACTAACAGAGTCCCTAGTGGAAAGAGAAGTCTGCTAAGGCCAAAGCAACCGTCTGAGTGAGATTGGAGGACCAAGTACTAGTGTCATGAAGCATACCGGTGTCCTATAGCATAGTAGACCACGTCATAGCGTTGGTAGTTAATTTATTAATTTTTGTATAATTTTTTGTAAATAATATTTATTTGTTAATTTAATAATATTTTTATATTATTTAGTAGTTACTAAATATGTTAATTTTTTTTTTTTAGACTTTTGTTTTTTAGACTAAGGCGTTAGAATGGGAGCCCATAGCTTGAGAGATTTTTAGGAGGACCCATACAAAAAAGGATGGGTCCTTCATTATAGTCGATCGTCAAAACTAAAATGAAAGTTAATTACATTTTAAATATTAGTCTAAGTTTTCAATATCATATTATTTTTTTAACCCTGATTTTTTTTTTTTTTTTTGCTTGTAGGACAAGATCACAAAGATGGTCGAGGCTGCCTCACAACTTGTTGATGATGACTCGTAGCTACCTATAGTGGATATAACAAGTATTTATCTTGAGGCTGTAGATGGTGAGAAGAAGAGGCGCATCAATGACCTTGGATCACTCATGTTTACTCTCTACGAGAGCTCCTTGGGTAGCACTGGCACATCGACACCTCGTACTGACCCAACATCTGATGATCTTGTACTCCATCTAGTACAACAACAACTAGAAGGCTAGCGGACTTAGATGCTACAGCGTGAGAATGAGTAGGAGGAGCAGTGTGAGAGAGAGCAAAGAGAGATGGAGGTTGAGTGTCAACGAGTCTTTGCTCAACTCGAGCAGTTGGAGCAGGAGTAGGACCATATGTGACATATACAACTAGAGTAGAGATCGATGATGATGCGGATCTAGGCTGGCTTTTTCCTCGATGGATTGTCTACATCCGGTGCCCATCAAGACAATTTGGCCGATGACAATCCTCTTCCGCCTACTCCACTAGCTCCATGATTTTACATACGCGATCGTGTATTTTTTATTATTTTTCATGTATATATATTGATGTGCATTAACTTGTTTTTTAGTATTAATATATAGTTATCTATTAATAAAATTATTTTTTTGAATTTATTTATTTTCTCTAATAACTATTAAAAACAATAATTTAAAAAAATAAATAAATTATTATTAGTAATATATATTTTTTCTAATTATTTTTTAAAAAATTAAATTTTTAACATTTAGTGATGGTAAATTTGTTGTTAATCCAATGTGATTATGTAATTGGCGTTCATCAATTAAGATCTACCATATTAATATGAACTCAATTTTTATAATTGACATTGCACCCTAAATGATACTTGTCATGCTGAATAAATTTTTTTAATAAAATTTGATAATTATGATTCTCGAATGACTTGTAAACGATGTGTGTATATACACAAACTAAAATAATTTTAATTGGATTTAATAATTAAATTTATGTCAATATGATAAATTCTAATTAATATAATATTGATTACATAGTCAAATTGTAGTACTGATAATTCTAAATAAATATGCTTTAGAATAATATATTAAAAATAAAAATTATTTAGATATTATAATTATTATTTCAATAGAAACATAACAAATTAAAAATCTATATTAATTAATTTGATAAAAAAATTGAATGAATTTAAAATTATATCACAAGTTCAAGGACCAAAGAAACTTTTAATTTTTCAAATTAATCTATTTAACGATAAATTAAACGACGGGAATGTAATCGTTTAACGGAGCAAAATTTCAAGAATGTTTAAATTAATTATTGAAAACACTGAAATTTAGTAGTATAATAGATCAAATCTTAAAAATGTCATAGTAATTAATCTATAATTAGAGATTACTACAATTCAAGTAAGAATATTTTATTGTAGTTTTTAATTATTTTTCATAATTATATTCATGTATTAAAAAATAAGTTTTTAAATGAATAAAAATTATTATTTCTAAACAAAATAATCAAATAGTCATCACATCATATTCATTTTTTCTCTTCTAAACTTAAGATCCAATGAAATTTTAAAATAAATGTGTATTCAAAGTTTAATAAATAAATGATTGCGTGGAGAAAGTGTGTATATATATATAGCCATTTCCTGAGGAGATAAGATCTCCTTCTCATATTTGCATTGGTTAGCACTTAAAAAAATGTATGAGCTAGTTAATAATGGGTGAGTTAAGAGTCCGCATGGGTTAGGTTTAGGCTAGTATTGAACCTATTGATATTTAATTAGTTTAGTTAAACAACTAGCTTGCTTAAGAAACAAGAAAAATGCCCCGAAATTAAGTTGCAATTAATAAAATATAATAGTTTTTTAAATTTTTACTAAATTCTGACTAATCCGGTTCGATTCGGCATAACTATAAGGACAATATAGATCTTCCAACAACTTATTTAATACAAGTGCATATAGTAGAATTCGAACCAAAAACCTTATAACAGTTTTCTACCGGCTAATTCCAAATATTTTTAATTTAAAATATAATTTTTAAAATATAATTGTTAAGCCAACCCTAAACTGAATTGATAATCACAATAAGTAATAACCTCTAGTGATCAACTTGATATTGATACAAATTAAGTATTGCCATTGTCAATCTATACATACTATATGGTGCGGATCTCAATATTATGATGGAAGTTTTTATTATTTGATTATTCAATTTTTGATATTTACATCAAATGAAATTAATTTTTCTCTAAAAATTATAAAAACATTTCTCGCATTAATTTGATGTAATTCTAATCTAATTTTCCTATGAATTGACACATAATTAACATTAAAAAAAATCAGATATTTTTATATTTACTAGACCCTTATGCATGAATGTTTTCATAAATATTAGATAAGCAATTTATTATTAGCATAATCTGGTTCTCGGTATCTTATCATGTGTGCTATCGACTATCATAAAATTTTAAAAGATAAATATGATTTAGTGTTATTAATATTATAGTAAGAGATTAAAAAAATTAATGATCTTCTATTATAATCCATGGTCAATTACCTTAATTAAATAATAATAATAATAATAATAATTTGACATCTAGTATCTTCATTGCTGTCAGTCAAATATAACAACATGTGATAATTAAAGAATTTTCTTTTCTAGAATAAAGTGTATATATAGAGAAGAATTTCTAGCTATGGTTTGAAAAATGAATTACACATGATATCATGCCATATACATCACTAGTAAAGAAAAAGAAAAACAAGTAGGAAATTTTGCAGTTCTTCTATTAATAATTGCATTTCACTTAATTATAGATAAATTAATTATTTTTAATTAAAAAATAATTATATTTTATTATTGATTAAAATATAAAAAGTGTACTTCTTAACAAAACAATCAACATTAACTTAAAAATTTATTTAATTATTTATAAATGATAAAAAAAAATTCTAATAACTTAAATGTAAATAATTTGCTTTGATTTAGTAGTTTTTATATTATAATCACTAAGAAATATTCATAATTTTGTTAACTTTTCATGTTATTTTATTTTTTTATGCAACTTATATTGCTAGAATTTTATTAAAAATTAGTTATATTTATTTACTAAATTATTTATGCAATATATACTTTTATTACTACGTGATTATACAAGATATTTACTATTTATTAAATTTTTTATTTTTATTTTTATTCAATTTTTAACAAAAATGATAGGATATAATATTAAAAATATTACATGTACTAAAAAATTAATATAAAATAAAATAATTAAAAGGAAATTTTACAAATATTAATTAAGTTAGTAAACATAGAATTTTTTTTTAATGGAAGGCAATAAAATCATTATTTTTAATATGAAATTAAAGAGGAATGTAATTATAAATGGAGAGTGCATAAAAATCTCAAACAAAACTGTAGAGAAGAAGAAAGGATAGTTATGAATAGGCTATTGGATTTCTGTGAATAAGGATAAAAAGTCTCTTATATCTTTCTGTGCCAATGCCAGTGTATCTTTTTTTCCAGAATTTCCACTTATTTTAGTCAATGCCATTGTCTTTAAGGAGTTGCTTATATATATATATATATATTATTTTTTAAATTAAATATTTATACATTAAATATACATTGAATCTTGGTATATTTATTTTTTATGCATGCTGAATCTTATGGCCAAAATATAATATTTTTTATTCTTTGTAAAATTAATTAATTAAAATTTATTTAATGGAGTTTGAAATATATTCATTTATTATCTAAGATTTTCATAATTATTTACATTATTTATTTAAATAATCTTAAAATTATTATTATTATATATCATACAAAATATTATCTTTATGGATTAAATTTTTTTTATTTGGTTAAAACTAATAGAAATTTATAATACTTAAATATTTTCATGTATATTAATTGACTGGCAAAATAAATAAATTAAAATTTTTATGTCTTATTATACAAATTATTGTCAATTTAGATTGCATTAATTATATAATGTTTTAATGAAAATTTTTAACTTGGTTAATGTAAATCTTTTCTTATGAATTAATAATTTTATATTTTAATTAATAAAACTTTAAAATTGTAATTTATCATACATAAAATTAGTAACATTAATATAAAATATTTATTATAATTTTAAATTAATAAAATTACAAATATATTAGTTAGATTATGGATGCTAATAACCAATTAAAATATTTTTTGAATCTAAATGGAAAAAAATATTTATCATATATATTTATATTAATTTTTTTATTATATATATATTTCTTTTATTTTTGAAAAATTATACAAGCCTTTATTATTAGAAATTAATGACGTATATTTTTATTAGATAAGAAAGTAATAAATAATACCTATTTTAAAATATAATAATTTTAGTAGAGTCATGTTAATAATTTTTTAAAAATATGAATTTAATTGATTAAAGGACTCATTGTGTACAAAAAAATACAAACGAGAATTCAATTTATACGAATTAATGTTAAAAACTTAACTTGCATAAAGATAAACGTAGCATGACTCAATTTATATAAATAAATGTGCAAGAACTCAATGTGAAAAAATTAAAATCATAAGGGCCAATCATGGTTTATATATATAATTTTTTTGATACAGTACTCAATGATGATAAAAAAATTATTGACTAATTCAATATAATTATATAAATTATAATTTAAATTTAAAATATTATTTAAATGAATACAGTTTTCTACTAAATGATGACAGCGTTATTGGTGATGCACTTCATCACCACTTCTTTATCTTCACATATGAATCATTGATAGAGCCCCACCATTATTTATTTGGACTAACCTTATTTTTCCAATCCTTTCAATTAGAAAATCTTCGGTTGAATATTGATTTTGTTTTTTTTTTCTTACAATTTTAAAAGTCTTTGTTACATCTAGAAAACTGGACTCTATATGAATCTTTTACAATGGTCCCTAAAGCCATGGATGAGCATATTTTTTGCACTAACATACTAACAACTAACATCAATGGTTGCTAAAGTCAGGAATGAGTATGACAGATATAAAAAGCAGTTCATCCTTTGCACTAACATACTAACAACTAACATCGAACAATTATGATTCACACAAAAATAGATAGAAAAAAATAGAAAAAATCAAGCCTGCGTAATTAGCTGGACAAGTGGGTTTGAATTCCACCCATCTCCTTTCTCCAATTTTCCAACGGACCTATCAGCTCTTTAGAGTTGGAATCAAAAAGATCATTATCAATTTCTACTTCTTGCCACTAAACTAGGGATTGCTGAATAGTCGATGAAGGAAACATGCGATATGATGTGCCGCAAAGAGAAAGTTTTAGGAAAGAAAACAAAGGATTAAGTGTGAACATGGCTTTTCCTAATTGGCTTAAAGCCTAATCAAATAGTCAACAATTGGAAATCTCAGGCACAGTGCAAAGTTAATTTGCTTAAAGCTTATAATTTTATAAAAGAGAAAAGGACACGAAAATTATAGGCCATAATTGATAATTTAATTAATGAGAGAGAAAATAGAGTCTATTACAAAAGCAAGTCAAGCACTCTTTCAATTGTTAACTATTGAGGAGGTACCATGATCAAATTGCTCATTAGATAAGTCCAATTATTATTTTCATTTGAGAGTATAAATTTTTTTTTGAATTTAAATTCCGCCCATCAATATTAATAAAAATTTATTATTTTTATTTTGAGTAATAAGAAAATAATTATATCTGCTATTGTACAGCTAATAGTCGACTTAGTCTCCAATATAAATTTATTAAATTTCAGCTAATTTAAGAGAAAAGATTTTGTTTAATTACATATATCCAACTTTATGTTTTCGTGAATCATATGGTCAATGGTTTTACTTTAACAGTATAAAATTAATTAATTATTATGACTTTAATTTAATATTAGTGCAGACACACCCACACATAACCAAGTCTATGTTTTAAATTTAAAATTAAAACATTTTTTCAAAATAAATAAATTAAAACTTGAATCATATGGTCAATGGTTTTACTGCAACAGTATAAAATTAATTAATTATTGTGAGAGTAACTAAACATGAGTGTAGCTTTAGCATCCTAATTTTTTTAATACAAGTAGCTACAATGGGGGTCATCAACTTGTGGAAAACATTTGCTGCCCAAGGGTGATTAGTAGGTTGGATAAAAACTCATTTGAACTCGTCAATTAAAACTCATTTAATAAACGAGCCGAGCTTAAATTATATAAAATTTTGCTCGTAAAATTCATGAATAAGTTCGAATAAAAGTTCGTGAGTCAGTGCGTAATTTTAATATTTTGTAATTTAATTTTAGATATATAATATATAAATTCATATTATAAAAAATATTTAAAAAAATATATTATTAGAATAAAATCATAGTTTTTATTAAATATATTGTAATTTATTTCATAAATAAATATATTTTCAATTTTTAATGTATGATTTTAATTTATAGCTTGTATTTTTAAAAATTTCTTTAGACTCTCTTAAATTTGCGAATAACTCGTGAACATTAAGTGTGATAGCGAGCTCAGTCCGAGTTCGGCTTAATTATAAACGAACCAAGCTCGAACTAGCTAAAACTCGGCTTGACTCGGTTACACCCCTAATAATTAGAGTTCTAAGGAATTAGGGCTATAATCAAACTAAGTCGACATACTACTAAACTTAAACTTGACTTGACTTTCCAACCCAAACTCAACTCTTAACTCAATTAAACTCTTTTTTTTAAAAAAAAAAATTAAACTCCCAATTCAATTAAATAATTCAGATACTCCAATTCGACTCAAATCGATTAATTAAATAAAATTTTAAAATTTTTTAAAAATATATTTAAAAATATTTTAAAATTCGAATATTATTCAATTTGATAAGATATATTCATAGTTATATTAAAATAAAAAGGTACAATAATAAATACAGATAAACTCAATTAGACTCAATTAAAATTGTAAATCTATCAAAATATATTTAAAAGTTCAAGTTTGACTCTATAAACTACTCGATAATCTTCTATTGAAATAGCTCGAGTTTGACTAATAGAGTTGATTTTAAATTATTTTTTAATGACTCAATTACACTCCTAACCATTATACTTGCAAAGGACAGTCTGAAATAGAGCCACGGTAACTTCAAAATAAGAACTAAACAAAAGAAATAATAATAATCAAATTGAAAAACATCAATCAAGGCGTTCATAGCAACTCCACCATCCTACGAGAGTATTTTCAAATTAGATTTAGGGAGCAAAAGAAACTTTTATCATCTACATAACAGATGTCACAAAACCAGGTCTCTAGACTAGGGCATGCACCTAACTGAGTTTAGCACTGCTAATTGTTATTCAACAATTAATATCGCTCGAAAGAAGATGGATGCCCTCCCCTGCTAGGCCGTTCATATGGACCCGGCCTACTCCTGTAGCTCCTATCATTGCGTGTAGGCCCTCCATTTCCATACCTATCACTGCCTCCTCGCATAACAGCATCCCTCTCGTAGCCTCTCTCTTTGCCATAGCCTCCATAACGATCCGAACCACCATATCTATCACTGGCAAAGCGATCTCCACTGGGCGGGTACCTGCATGGTTTACGTATCAGTACTTCAGAATTGTAGAAGTGTACATCATCATTGCATTGTAATCCAATGGCTCCGCCAATTTTGATATAACTGTTAATTCTAAAATTGGCAAAAGCCAAAGAAAATAGAAACGAGCTTTTATTGTCATATAATAGAATGAAGTTGTGGTTCATGCTATCTCACAACCCCAACATGTTGGGCGAGCTTCACGCACCTTTCACTAGCATAGCGATCACGGCCATACTTGTCTCTGCCGTCAAAACGATCCCTATCACCAAATCGTCCTCCATCATAGCGGTCATCCAAGAACCGGTCACGATCACCTCCAAAGCGATCAACACGTTCACCAGCCCCCCCAAACCTAGAACGTGAGGAGAACGAACTTCCACCCCCACCTCGGCCACCACCCGAAGTGCAATCTCGGGCCCAGTGTCCAATGCGCCCGCACTTAAAGCACTCGTCTTGCCCAAGAGGTCTGTCTCCTCCATAGACTCCTCTGCCACCCGATGTTGAATAGCCTCCTCTATAGCCATGATCCAGATCATCCCCCATTTTAGGTTGAGCCTTGTTCACCGATATAATACGATCACCAAACTCTCGCCCATGCATCTCTCTAATAGCATCATCCATGGATCTGCGATCTGAAAATGTGATAAACCCAAATCCACGTGGACGACCTGTATCTCTTTCTAGCATGACCTGCATAAACACCAGAGTAGGAAAGCCTGACAAAAAGAAGCAAGTGCATTTGCATGATAAAGACTAGGCAAAAACTAAAATGAACAACTGGTGTTTTCAAACAGACGAGGCAGAATACAAATAAAACATTGAACGCAAATATGCATCAGTCAGTCTCCATATTAAATTACTTTACCAAAATTACTTTACGATACAATAAAAATCATATGAGAATATGTATTTCAACCTGAAACTTGAGATAAAACATTAAAAATTACACAACGATGATAAAAGATCAATCACTTGAAATAGAAGCAGTAAAGATGGTGCACATTGCTAAATAGGGAAAAGAGAATCCTGATAATGTTGTCTTGCTTTATTGATCCTAAGGAATTTCAGGGAATGGAAACGAAAACTATCTGTCTGTCTCACCATGATAATTATCCAAAACTGAGACAGATCTTTGATTTGGACCTGACCACCCACCCAAAATGGTCAAAAGAATCATAATTCTCACGGTCTAAAGTAGAAGTTTAAAAATGAAAGTTAAAAGAAAAAAGAGTTCAGAATAGGAAACCCACATATTCCTTACCTTATTTCCAAAAGTAAAATTAATTAAAAAAAAAAAACTAATTGCCATCCAAATCAGAGCATATCATATCAATCAGCCAATTTGCAAATCCATCTTCTACCAAATTATGCTTCAGCTCTTTAACATTATACAAAAGCAGTTATGCTTAATCAATAGGATATACCGGACAAGAAGAGTGTTCAACTTAAGACCAGTATAATGAACACATAGTCAGAGGCTAAGTACTACATCAACCATGGATTACCTGACCTAGTTTTCAATGATCATATTTCAATCCTAACATTAGTAGATACATATTTGGAAAACTCATCTTTGATAAGCAATAAAATACATAAATTATATAGAGATCTATTAGGCACATGGAAGTAACAAGTTTTTAAACTTTACCTCTGTAGATATTCACTTTCAAGACAAAAAGGGAGACAGGCAAAACAAGAACTCTACATTTTTAGTCAAACTACAATATTTTAGTCATGAAGATCTGAACTTATTAATTTAACCAAGCAGATGATCAAAGAAAACCAGCAGTTCACTTACTTTCACGTTGTCATTATGAAAAGGCTAAGGTATCCCAATGTGTTTGATATTGCAAAGAGTTCTAAGAGAAAACAGAAGAATCTGCCAACAGCATCTGACATCTAATAAAATATATGAACTTGAATCTCTATTTCCCACATAATCTGAGATAACAGCTTCAAGATCCAAAAAGAACAGTCACAGCAGCCGTAAAGCTTGTATGCATCAACTAAACCAGATGATGACAACATTCACTTCAGCTAGTCAACACTGCTAGTCTTCTACTGGATATGACTATGCTACCACTCATACAAATTATCACATAAGGCAGTTTAAACATCAGATAAATCTCCATGTCACTCTCAGAAAATCAAACAACCCATGACCAAAACATTTTCAAATTAATCAATCATTTGGCAGCGAAGAAAAAAACCATAACCAATCATCTGTTTCCTTCACAGTGGCGATCAAAATTTTTTTTTTTCCATCATTCTAGTTCCTTCATCAGCACATCATCCTTCAGTTGGCTGGATGAAAAAAAAAATGGCTAAGACAACCAACAAATTTTTTCATGCATCTGTCTACAGATGTAAAACGGGCAAAAAAAATGAGAATCTCTTCCAGCAACAAACTTGATACATGTCTGCCAATGCCATGACCATGAATCCACAACCACTCAGATCACATCTTTTTACTCTGGAGATCATGAAAACAATCATAAGCATACCCAGTGATGTGGAAAACTTCAATCACTGTGCTGCCAGGTACTACATTGGAGCCCTTTAGTTTGAAGGTTACAAGTGGATGAAGGATTTAACAGTACAGGGGGAGTGAAGAAAGAGTTTCACCTGCTGACTACAAATATCCACATTGTAAACTAAAAAGGATGAGCATCTCAGTCGGTCAACAGATCTATCCCACTACTAATTATCAATGTCAATTTTAACTAATGGCAAAACCACTGGTAAGCTACAAGGCTCCCGAATTTGTAATGTTGAGACAGCCCTGAATCTGTCCTCAGCCATCCAGAATGTAGTTCTGGATCATCAAAGCAATAATATACAGTTTATGGCTCTCGAGGATTTCAACAGGAAAATGTGAATGCCAATAATTGAAAATACAAAACAGATCAAGTCCCATCAACTGGATTGCCTAAACACGCACAATGCAGATGAACCATTAAGTAATGTCATCAATCCATATCTGTTCTCTGCAAGCAAGAGTGAAATTCACCCAGACGAGTCAACCGATAAATCTAGCAAAGCAATCTTGGCAGTAAGCAAGAAGCTCAAAGCAGTCCAAAACTAAGTACAATGATGAAAAGAAGCGGCCTTGGATATCATGAGTCTGCCACAATAGCTTGTAAAGTGAATATACCTCCATGACTGTACTCATGATTTCTAATATCAAGTATAATGCATTGGTACTTCCCTCATATGGTGGCAATAAAATCTTGTCCAAATCTTCATTAAAATGAAATTTTAATGCATATTAAATAGGTTCAGCATGAGGGACGCAGAATTTTCAATTATCAGGGAAGTGAAAGACATGCAAAACAATGAAACAACAAAACAATCACAAACAAAAACCCAGACATTGATGGACAGAATGATAGCTTCATATTGATAACCAACACAATTCTCTGAGAAGGAAAGCATACTGTAAGTAAATGCCTACTGACAGGTGTCCACGAAAGAAAAAACTGGAAAACTTTCCACCCCAAGAAATTCTGTCACACATCCTGCAACACCTTCCATGATGTTTTTGTCCAACTTGAATACTGAACTAAACCTTAGTCCCAAGCTCAGCTATACTTTTCCCCATTCTGCACATCTGTGGACTACATCTTTGGAAAGGTGCAGAGTCAGTAGATCCTCTTGCAGTGCCTTTCCACATTTTCATATTTTACAACAAGAACAAACTTCAAAAAGCCAGATGAAAAATGGAGCAAGTCCTCACCCATAAGGGCTCAAACAGTTTCATCTCAACAAAAACTCTGCGTTGCATTGCTCATTCCAAAACTTATAAACTGAATTATATCCTCAACCCAAAAAACAATAATTTTTTTCCCTCAAATTATAAACTTTCTGCCAGATATGGAACACAAACAAAACCATAGCAAATGATATGCTCCAATATCCACAAAGAACCATAATTTCTGCACTTGGGAAACTATAAACAATCCATCCAATTTAATCTACGAAATGAAATGCGACTGATCTTGAATTATCCGATTTAACCATCTGACCATACACATCTCTAAACGAACAGCACCTCAAAAGATCATAACCAGCAACCCATAGAAAAACAAAAGAGAACAGCAAAAATTAATACTAGTAAAACCAAATTATTCAAAAGAAAAATCCCCAACGCCAACACCAAAATTAAAAAAAATTAACATATAAAAATTAAAAAGCAGCATTAAAAAAAAATTTCGCTTTTTTTTCTTTTACTTTGTAAATTTAAAAAAATCAAAGGTACAAAATTTTTAAATCTTATACAAAGTTAACCAAACAGGAAAAAAAAAAGATTAATATACAAAATTTTCTAGGCAACCAAACAGAAAATAAAGAAGAAAGTACCTGACACTCGAGGATTTTGCCGTAACGATTAAACGCATTCTCGAGTTGTCGTTCAGTGACTTCCCAAGACAATCCTCCAACAAATATTCTATTTTCTTCCTTTCCTGCCATCATCACCTTCTCTTTCTCTTTCTCTCTATTGCACAAAACTATTATTCTCTGCAACAAAAAACCTTTTTTTCTATCAACATCACTCTCAATCAATACACAAACAGTGAGAAAATTTTTTTAAAAAAATTACCTTCTCTTGTGACTGTCGCTGCTGGAGAATGGAAATGCGTGAAAAAAAACCCTAGAATGAAATATGGATTTTGGGGATTTTACACAGGAAATGAAGTCAGTGTTTGGATTTTTGAATTAACTGCATTTAACATTTTGGGCTTTTTTTTCGAAACAATGGTTTTTTTTTTCAAGGCCTTTTTTGTTTTTGCTCATGGCCACACTTAGGCCTCTTATTAAATAGAGAAATTTATAAAATTAGATAAATTTTTTAACCTAGCGATCTATCCTATCTTTTGTATATATTATATGAGTGCTTTATTTTTATTTTATTTTCAAAAGTGTTTATTTTATTTTTTTTTTATT
>CATIWM010418957.1:0-13242 GCA_949671775.1 Mallotus repandus | reverse complement strand
TTATTCTCAGTAGATAATTATAATAGCCCCAATAGTGGGAATAATGAAATTATGTGTGTGGCATGTGTTTTTAATTGGTTAGTAAATTAGGATTTCATTTGGTAAATTCAATTAAAATTAATGTTGGCTTTAGATTAATTTTAGGTTGTATCTAATTAAAATTAGGGTTAGAAAAATCATATAATGTTTGTTTTTTATCTATTTTTTTATTATTTTTATTTGGGCTTGTTTTTTATTTTTATTTGTTTTGGGCTCCAAGTCTACGTGTAGATCTAACTCACTTAATGAATAGGCTTTTAAAATTAAATTTAGGTTTAATTAACTTTAAAATTAATTTAGGCCCATTTAGGTTAATTTAGACTTTAGGCCCATTTTTTAGTTAAATATAATTAATTTAGACTTAGCTCAGCCCATTAATAAAGCCTTTTTCATAATTTGTAGACTTAGGATCATTTCATTTAATTAAAATTGATTAGGCCTATTTTCTTTAGAATTAAAATAAATAGATTTAGGCTCACTAATCATCAAAATGTAGGTCCACTTTTAGTTCCATTTTACTTGTAAATAAAATGTGTAGATTTAGCTAACTTAAATTAAAATTAAATGTAGTTTATATTTAAGGACGTTACAACTTGAATGCATTTTTTATGTGCTTTTCATGGATTGGTTACCTTAGGGTTAGATGGATGTTCAATTAGGGTTTAATGAAATTGCATGTAATTAGGGAATAAGATAGTAATTAGTAAGATAATTCTAAATGAACACAAGACTAAAAGAAGTTGGTATTCCGTATCCAGAACTCCTGGTTGCGGTGCTAGCTTGTATTAGAGAATCGAGTTACCACCACTTTCTATTTGTCCCAGTTATTACCCTGGGTGGCGACTCCTCATCTCCATGCCATGTCTTTGTGACAGTGGTTAGTGTGTTCCCTAGAGCCCTAAGCTCAAACAGTGTCGCGGTTGCAATAAACTTGGGCGTGCGCTAAACCCCGCCGTCTACAAATATCTAATGTTTTTATTTTGCTTGATTATCAAAGAAGTATGAGAAAAAAATACACTTGTTCAGTAGTTGAGAAATGCACAAAAGATGATAAAAAATCTTGTAGACAAGACTTATGATAGTAAACAAGATGCGAAGAGGTGAAGTGAGTTTTTCATTTAGAAAAAATTGAGAGAATGTAATGGAAATATAAAAAGAAAGTAAAAATATATAATGGAATTATTAATTTGCAGAAAATAACATACTGCAAAGTCAAGAATTGAGCAGCAGATGAACTAGAAGTGTGTTTTGTATTACAGTACTGAAGTAAGAATACATTGGAGCTATTTATATATACAACTAACAAACCACATGACCTATATGATAAGACTCAAAGAACAAACATATAAACAGACTATAACAGATACATAATTATCTTAATATGCCCCCACAAGCTGAAGGCAACTCAGAGGAAAGTCGAAGCTTATCTGTGATCGAATGAAATAACTGTTTTTGTAAAGGCTTGGTCATGATATCAGCAAGCTAATCTATGGAAGGGATGTTGTTGATTGTAACATCTTTGGTTACAATAAAATCATGAACAAAATGATGAAGGATCAGGGTGCTATTGTAAAGCAGCAATAATCCCATTGTAATCAACACCGAGTTTTTAAAAAATTATAGCATTAAGCTTAGCAGTAGAGATATATTGCCCAACAAAAGCAAAGGAATCAGCAATGGATTTTGCTCTTGTGTATCCCCTTTTGTAACTAAACATGCTTTAAAGCGTCCTATGGAGCCATTAGCATGTCTTTTTATTTTATACACACAACAATTCTCAACGACATTACCATGTTTGGGTTTAGGCACTAGTTCCCATGTGTTTATGCAATATAAAGCCTGCATTTTATTCTGCATGGCCTTACGCCATTCAGGATAAATGGACACTTGATGAAAGGATGTGGGTTATGTGGAAGGTAGAGATCGGGTAGTAATATGGGCAAAATATTTAGGTGGGAAAGTGACTGGTCACAATTATCAACTCTGATACTAAGTCAAGAAGTGACCAACAAAAGAACTATAATTGTCTTTTGTATAATAGTACTGAATTGAGAATACATTGGAGCTATTTAATTGACCACATGACCTATATGATAAGACTCAAATAACAAACATGTAAACAGACTATAACAAATTCATAATTATCTTAATATGTAGCACTCTAAAAATTAAATATTGTATGACCAAAGACACTTGACTAGGAAAATAAAAAGTTTTTCGACATGATTCAAAATAATGAAGTTCATATACTAAATAAAAAATTGAAAAATAATGGACACCACACTAATAATATAATTGCCCTTATGCATTATAATTTCAGCACATAGAGGAAAGTCACGAAAGTTAAAGTTAGCTTAGAAGTATACCAGTCTAATAAAGCACACATTTCAGATATCTAGGAAAGATGAGTAAAGTGCATAAATGAGATTGGAGTCATATATGATATCAAAATCAAACTAAATTGAAATGGAGCTTAATAGGATCAAGAGATTGGTAATTATAATTATCACAACAAATAATAAGGATTGAGTGTTTTTTTTTTTTGGGTAAATTGGGAGGTCAAATGACCTTAACATTAATGGACCGCACAATAAGGGGCAATCCTCTCATTTTAAATTGACAATGACAGGTATTGAACCCTACACCTCAGGATGCACTTAGAGAGGAGTTACCACTTCACTGCTTCCTCACAGGTAGGAGTGAATGTATTTTTAATAAGTGGAAATGGCACTTATAGAGCACAAAAAGCGTGAATATTCATTTTTAAGAAGTAGGGTAATTTTTGCTTTCCACCTTTGCTAGAACATCAAATTAAGAGCCTTCACTTTTATTTATCTATTAATCAAGGATAGTTTTATTCTTTCTTGTTGTTGGAATTTCATATTAAAAAAGTGCAAAAATAATAAAGGGCTTATAAGTGGTGTAGATTGGATCTTAACACAAGCCAATTGATTTTGTGTTACATGGGCTCAACTCCATTTATAAGCCCAGGCCCGTGGACATGTTAACACTTGTTTTGTTAGATATTCACATCCTTTATTCTTTCTTATTTTGTTAGATATTAAAATCTTTAAAGGATTAGGTCTAGTCTTTAAGTCTTATTTGTTATTTTCTTAAATTATTTTAGTGAGTAGTTCTACAAATAGCTATGCTTATAGTTATTTTGATTCAGTTTTCAGTCTAATATAAGTAGTTGCAATTTTGTTTTAAGTTGTACAATGCAATTTACTCCTTGGGCGTGCTCTCAAGTTTTGATGTGAAATTAAGCCCTAAATTCATAACTTTTTACTACTATTACTATTCAAGTTAATGTCCACTCCAACTTTCAACCTTTGTTTTCCTCAAAATTAATAATACAATAGTTTCCCAAAAGATGATAGCCATTAGGCTGCTATTAAGGAAACATGAGGAATTGAAGATTGCGATGATTTTTACATTTTCATTTTTGGCCAAAATAATAATGAACTATCGCAAAAGGGTGAATGGGCTACAACTAGATGAGCACAACAGAGCGTGAAGAGCTCAGGTGACATGATAGAGTTGATTTAGGAGGAGATTATTCATGAGAGAATGAGTCGCTGTGTTGTAATTACATTACTAAC
Organism: Mallotus repandus; assembly: GCA_949671775.1. NCBI lineage: Eukaryota > Viridiplantae > Streptophyta > Magnoliopsida > Malpighiales > Euphorbiaceae > Mallotus > Mallotus repandus. The sequence continues at coordinate 9,601 of CATIWM010418957.1, read as the reverse complement.
ACTAAGGATGGCACTTAGAGGATCCTTATCAGTAGTTAAGCCATCACTAGAAGTAATAATTATATCAATTATAGAAAGTTGCTATTATCTAAGGCTATGTAAACTCTCTGGTTGTTGAGTTAGAAAAGGATCCAGGTTTCTCTATCACACTGAGTAATAAATAAGCACTACTTGTTGTTTATAGAGGATAAGAAATTGTAGGAAGTAGGCTTACGATCATATGAAGGGAAGTCATTAGAACGAATTTATCTTCACTGGATATTTGTGAAGATATAGCTTTAAATGGAACACATAAAGAATGATAATTATTTTCCTAACTAGTAAAATATAAGGTTTAAGACTTATAAGTTGAGTTGATGATGCAGAACATCAAGTTTTTAAGAGTATTTGGGTTGAGTTTATGGAACAATTATTATTACTATTATTATTATTATTACTATTATTGTTACTACTACTACTACTGCTACTACTACTACTATTATTACTATTACTACTACTACTATTATTATTATTATTATTATCATTATTCCTAATATAGCATTGATTAGAATTTGACTTTTCTATATTATTAGGGATTTGATTTTCTAACTTAGTTAGGATTGTCTTTATTTTATTTTCTAATTAAAGTTAGGGTTAGTAGGTTTGTGCCACCTTATAAATATATAAGCCTTAGGGCTATGTGAGTTAGTTTTTGGTGAATTAATAAAATTTCTAAGTGACATATTCTCTTATTCACCAAATTTTCAGTATTCTTTTAAATCAGTGAACATTTGATGCCTATTTCCTAGCATTCTTTGTGAATTAACAGGTTCTAGAAGATTATTTTTCGGCATTCGTGCGTGAATCAACAGATTACAATATCTATCCCTTATTCTTTATTTTATTTTTATTTTTCATTGCTTCAGCCATGTCACAATATTTATCCCTAATTTAATAAGCTTTTGCTATGTCAGTTGGTATTAAAGCCTACCTGATCCTTTTTAATCATGCCACCTAGAAGACAACAACGTCTTGATAATATTTATGAACATGATATGAAACAACGGGTTCGTGAGACAATTGATGACCTATTCGATCAGATAGTAGAACAGTTAATAGAGAGGATGGTTGCAATTATGGGCAATTAAAATCGAGCCAATCAATCTAGCACGAATATTATAATCACCATGGATATTTAGATGGGGAGGTTAGTGACGATGAGGAGGAAAAAGAGTATTATGAAGAGAGCTTATTTTTTGATACTAATGATAGTGAGGATGAAAATGCAGTTATTGGAGATGAGCTAATTTTTTATGAAGAGGATAAGGTTGATGAGGAATTTAATGAATTATTAAAAAGTTGTGATACAAGAATTGCCTTAGTTGAAAGGCATTCTTATTGACTTCCAAGTAGTTAGGGATCGAGATGGAGGAACATCTTAAACGTGAAAATAATTGCTAAAGTTAATTGAGCACGTTAAGTATATTGATTTTATTGGCATTGATAAAATTCTTTATTTTTGTGTTCCTTTAATTTCTATTTTAAAGGAATTACAAGTTGAAAATGAATTTATGATGTTCTATACATTTATGAGCAAATTTCTTTTACAAAATTTGGGCAAATTTTCAAGGAATGATGCGGAGCAGCAAGTTTAAGAGTATTATTGATGAGTTTATGGAGTAATTGATAGAAGATATTATTATTTTATTAGGATAATTTACTAACACTACACCCCTCCTCCCCTCGCCCCCGAGATTTGGCCAAAATCATTAGTCCATCCCTGCATTTTTAAAAGTCAATTAAAAACCCCTTCAATTTTGTTTTTGTTAACTATATCCCCCTTCCATTGCATATGTGCACTATAAACCATTAGTTTTAGATGCAATGACTCTTTTACCTTTATGTAATTTAAGAACATAATTCTTTCCCAAAACTCTCATATTGTGGATAGGATTTAATGCCCATATATAAAAAAATCAAAATGATTTCCTTGTGTGATTATAAACATTATATTAGATAAAAATCATAAACTCTTTTACCCTTATTTTGAATTTATTACAAACATTATATTAAATAAAAATCAAATTATACATACAAGAATATGCATATTTCAACATAATGCAATTGGTGAGTTATTCGCATTCTCGGAGGCAATTTTACAAACACGTTTTGTGCATTAAAGCTTTTCAAATATTTTTAGCCACACAAGCCCCAAAAGCTACAACAAAGAAATTTAATATATTTGCCTATCTTTAGCATTGACAAATTTTGACTCTATTCGAGCCAGAGTTTTTCTTTTAGAGTCTGTTAGAATTAAAGAAGTTGAACTATACCATTTGATCATCAAATGCCCAGATGTTTTAGCAGCTGAACAAATCCAACCATTCTTACATTTCATTCTCAATATTTTATAAGGAATTACTAAGCAATTGCAGAAGTAAAACCAAGTGGGTTGTTCCTGAAAGACATGGCTAAGAAATTGCTGTTAATAAAAGAAAAATTCAGGTTTGCGAATCATATTTTCATTAAATGCAAATCAGATGAACAAAATGGAGCTCAATAACTTGAGAGAAAGATAGAATAGGAAGCAGACTGCTCCACCTCCTATGTTTCCAGAGGTGGTTGGTAGAGGAGGCAATGGCATTAGGCTAAAGGAGGCAGCAACAAGCGACGATGACAGTGGTTGGTCGTGGCAGCAACAATTGATGACATCAAGTTGCAGTGGTGGTGGTTAAAGGTGGTAGCAGGCTAGCAGTAATAGGCAGCTTGTCTGATGGCTTTAGGTGGCGTGTGGTTACAATGACAGTAGAGATGGAAAAAGATGAAAAGGATGAGTTCGGGTGGGAGAGAGAAATGGAATGTAAATGAAAAGAAGATAAAGTGATATTTTTAGGGTTTAAGGTATTTTATGGAATTATATCTAATTATTAACATTTTAATATTAATTATTTTATTTAGTTAAAAGTATATTCCAAAAATTAACAATATATTCCAAAATTTTTTAACGGGGAAGGGAAATAGTTAACAAAATCAAAATTGAGGGGTATTCAATTGACTTTCAAAAATGCAAGGATAGAGTAGTGAGTTTGGCCAAACCTCAGGGTGTGTTGGTAATTATCCCTTATTATTATTATTATTATTTTTTGATCTTTATTCCTAATTTAGTATTGATTAAAATTTGACTTTCCTATATTGTTAGGGATTTAATTTCCTAACTTAGTTAGGATTGTCTTTATTTTATTTCCTAATTAAAATTAGGATTGGTAGATTAGTGTCACCCTATAAATATGTAAGCCTTAGGGCTATGTGAATTAGTTTTTAGTGAACTTATTCTCCAAATTTCCGGTATTATTTTGAATCAACGAACATTTAATGTCACAACCGCACCATAACTCTAAGTACATTTGCATCCATTATGCATTACATTTACATACTATATATTGATTGAATTTAAGTATAAGTTAGTATATATAGATATAGTTATAGAGGAAAGGACTCAATTGAAGCAAATGATTTTCCTTGATTGAACGATTGAAAGCTTGAGGGTTTATAAGTAACTTAAGCATTTCATTAAGGGTAAAAGAATATTTTACATTATTGTTATCCTAATAAGCTCTAAAGTCTTCCAAATTCATGGCTGCAGCAATAAAAAAAGAAAGAAAGAAAGAAAAGAAAAAAGAACACTTTGAAACGAAAAAGGGGGAAAAGAACGTTGATTCATTTCTTCTAGTAGAAGTTGATTTTTCAAGTGAAATTTGAAGATCTAAAATACTTTTCAAGCTATAATATTCATCAATAAAGACTTTTGTGATTGATTTGGTAAGTAATTTTAGTATTTTGGTTGATTTGTGTTAGGTTTTTCAACTTGCAGAATTCAGGTTTGATAATTCTGGTTTTTTAGTCTCTGTAATTTGATCATATCTTGAGCTAAAAAGCTCCAAACTGAGTGTTCTTTGATGATCTAGAAAATATAAAGATTTATATAAAATGTTTTCTCCTTGAGATAGAACTGATTCAGTCTGTAAGCTAGACTAATAAGAGAGAACATTTTACTGTTCAATTTATAAGTTTCTTTGGACTGTTTGTAATCAGATATCTATAAATTTCTTTGTGCGTGTTCAATTGATGTGAAATTTTTAAAGCATATTCTAGACATAATAATCTAAGATTTATTAAAATTTTAGTTCAAAATTTCATTTCTATGAGTCCCTGCAATTTTTTAAAGTCAGGTCTGAAAGCAGCCATTTTGATTATGTGAACCAGGTTTTGCAAAGCTCATGAGTTAAAACTAGTCTCGGTATTTCTTGTATATCTTGAGTTAGGAAACTCCAAATTAAGTTTTGGTTTGAGTATGAGAAAATTTAAAAGAGTTTTCTAAAACTATGTAGTTTTGATCAAGAGCTGATTATGCCTGTATAGTGAACTAATAAACGTGTACTTTTCTCAATCTGTCTGAGTAATTGAGCTGCTTATAATGAGACCTTTATAATTTTATTTGTGGTTATCGAATGGAAGTGAAATTTTTACTGAAAATACTAAACATATATATCTAAGTCTTTTTAAAATTTGAGAATAAAATTCATTTTCTACAGCTCAGAGTAACTTTTCTAATTTAGTCCTGAAAATAGCTCTTTTAAAGTCAATGAAGCTAATTTATAGAATTGAGTTTAATTGCATATTTTGCATATAGTTTGGGAACTGCACGATTAGGAAAGTATATGGGGTTATTATATTAATGATTTATCAATGAAATTACATGTGTTAAGTGCTAGAAAAGGTAAGGGAAGTGCAGGAGCAAACTAAACAATTTGGTGAACCGGTTTTGTGTGTTTTGTAGGTTGTTTGGTGAGTAGATGTTCAAGCCTTTTAAATATTTTTATAATAGTAATAAAATGATATTTTTTAATATCGTTTTATCGACCTAAAATGATGTATTAGAATGGTTTCAATTCATCCTTATTGATACTTGAATTTCATATTTAAATTTCAAGTTTTCAAGCTTTCAAGTTTACAAGTTAAATGACTTATTACTATGTGCTTTATTTGATAATTTGATTTAAGCATTTCTATACACATTTTACTTTGTCTTATAAACATTTTTCAGGTAGCAGTGCTTGATAATTGGTGAATAGAGTTAAGTGAGTATGGATAGAAGTTTCAGAGTAAGGTTGGCCAACATCCTCGTTAAAGAAGCCTTGTTCCTTTGTTTCTTAAGCTTGTTATATAAGTGTTGTAAAAGAGTATGTTTTTAAGTCAAATAATGGTGGCTAAGCTACATGTAAAGCATCTATTTAAAAATGTACTTTATATTACCTTAATGATGTTTTTACTACTGTGTTTTTAGTTTAGAAAGATTCATATCAATTTAATTTAAAAATGTAATTTTCTATATCATTTGATTGCTTTATATGTATTTTACTATTTATAAATACATATTACTTTAAAATTTCTTATTCTCTAAATGTAACATATGAACAAGACTAAACTTTTATAAGAAATTAATTTAAATCCTTTTGTAAATATAACGATATTTATAATATATATGGACTAAATTAAATAGTTTGTTAATGGTTGATTTTAAATGTCCACCTCCGGCTACAAATCCTTTTATTACTGTTATAAAAAACTTTAATAGGCTTGAGCATCTACTTACCAAGCAGCCTATAAAACACATAAAACTGGTTCACCAAATTGTTTAGTTTGCTCCTGCACTTCCCTTGCCCTTTTCAGCACCTAACACATGCAATTTTATTTATAAATAATCAATATAATATCCCTATATATTTTCTAATCGTGTAGTTCCCAAACTATATGCAAAATATGTAATTAAACTCAATTCTACAAATCAGCTTCATTGATTCTTAAAGAGCTATTTTCAGGCCTAAATCAGAAAAATTGCTTTGACCTATAGAAAAGGAATTTTAACCTCAAATTTTAAATATAATTAGATCTATATGTCTAGTATGTTCATTAAAAATTTCACTTCCATTCGATTATCGCAAATAAAGTTATAAAGGTCGTATTACAAGCAGCTCAATTACTCAGACAGATTGAACAATAACAATTATAGGTTCATTAGTCTACAATACAGGCATAATCAGCTCTTGATCAAAACTATAAAGTTTTAGAGAACTCTTTTAAGTTTTCTTATAATCAAACCAAACTTAATTTAGAGTTTCCTAACTCAAGATATACAAGAAATACCGAGACTATTTTTAAAAACATGTTTCACATAATGAAAATGGTTGCTTTTAGAGATAACTTTGAAAAATTGTTGGGACTCATAGAAATAAAATTTTGAGCTGAAATTTTAGTCAATCATAGATTTCTATTTCTAGAATATTCTGTAAAAATTTCACGTCAATTGAACGCTCACAAAGAAATTTATAGATATCTGATTACAAATAGTCCAAAGGAACTTATAGATTGAGCAATAAAATGTTTTCTTTTATGAGTCTAGATGAAAGACTAAATCAGCTCAAGCTCAAAGTGAAAAAGTTTTATATAACTCTTTATAGTTTGTATATCATCAAAGAACACTCAATTTGGAGCTTTATATCTCAAGATATGATTGAATTACAGTGACTAAAAAACCAAAATTATCAAATCCGAATTCTACAACTTGAAAACCCTAACACAAATCAACCAAAACACTAAAAGTACTTACTAGATGAATCACCAACGTCTTTAGGGATGAATATTATAGCCTAAAAAGTATTTTGGATCTTCAAATTTCACTTGAAAAATCAACTTCTACAAGAAGAAATGAATCAACCCTCTTTTTTCTCTTTTTCTTTCCTAAGTGTTCTTTTTTCTTTTGTTTCTTTCTTTTCTTTTTTTTATGGCTGCAGCCACGAATTTGGAAGACTTTAGAGCTTATTAGGATAACAGTAATTTAAAATATTCCTTTTGACCCTTAATGAAATGCTCAAGTTACTTATAAATCCTTAAGCTTTCAATTGTTCAATCAAGGACAATCATTTGCTTCAATTGAGTCCTTTCCTCTATAACTATATATATATATATATATATATACACACACACACTAACTTATACTTAAATTCAATTAATATATAGTATGTAAATGTAATGCATAATGAATGCAAACCTACTTAGAGTTAGGGTACGAGAGTGACATTTGATGCCTATTTTCTACCTTCTTTGTGAATCAATAGGTTATAAAAAATTATGTTCCTGCATTCCTACGCAAATCAATGAATTAAAATATTTATCTTTTTGTTCTTTATTTTATTTTTATTTTTCATAACTTCCTCTACGTCACAATATTTATCCCCAATTTAATAAACTTCTGCTAGCTCAGTTGAGCAAGCCATGTGCATGCAAAATGCAAATTCTTGTCCGATTTTTTTTACCAAAAATTCTTGTCAAATTAGAAAAAGGAAAATATAGAGAAAAAATATAAATTTGAATAAAAAATTATACAAAACAAATGTCCACTTGAAGCAAGCCAACTTAATGCACATATATACAGGCACGTGCTTATGTGTCTAAATTTAGGACATCCAAAGTTGATTCTAATTCATAGGTCAAAATAGGTGGAGTTATTTACACTTACAATCCCTATTTTTATACCCCTTTTCCACTATCGTCTCAAAAAATCAATTGAACTCATAAAAATCCATACATTTTAATTTCAGTAATAATAATCTCTTTTTCGACGATTTTCGATCAAATCAGCACCAGAATGTCAACGTGAAATATATGGGGATGTTGATGTGGTAAAAAGGAGCCTAAGGCCACGTGAGCCACTGCATGTTTCCACGTGGTAACCATTCTCTCTTCTCCTTAACTAAAAAAAGTAATCAAACTGACCCACAATCAAATCTCACCACCTAACCATCGTCATTCCTCACTCTTCTTCTTACCATTGCAGACCTGTAAATCAGAAAGAACACAAAAATCCTCTATTTTTTTCCTTCCATTCATCTCTCTTTTTTTCTATAAATATCACGGGTCCTTAGCCTTGACTCTTTAAGGATATGACTCCTTACTCTTTAAGGTCTGCTAATACTATATATATATATATATATAGGGAGCATTTTGCAAAGACATGCTTACAAAATAGAACTGTTAAAGACATTTTATGAGATAAAGGAAGGGGAAGAAGAATTGGTAAAGGGAAGCTTTTTAAAGATGAAGAAGCAGCAATAGGGTAATGAGAGAAGAACACTGTCTTCGTCTTCGCCTCTCGATGTTGTTAACGATGATATCTTGATTGAATTTTTCCTTGCACTTCTTAACCATCAATTTGTCGCTCGCTGCAAATTGGTCTCCAAGATGTGGTACTCTCTAATCTCTAATCACAATTTTATTTCTAGCTTTGTAACCCACGAAGTCCATCAAAATAGTTTTTTTGTATGCATCTACTATTATCTTAAGTTATTAAAACCCGTTGGATCAGACTTCCCTTTTTATACCATCCAAGTCCACCGATCCTCGCTTTTGTTCAATTGGGTTTTAATTAAGTTTTCTTCTAGAGACTGTTAATGTTCTGGGATCCTTCATTGATTTACTATGTTGTGCGACAAAAAAAATATTTTCAAGAGTTTCTATATCTGTAATCCTTTCACTTCGGATTGGGTCGCACTTCCTTCTCCTTCCAAAAAGGATTACTACCATTACTGGTTTCATTTGTGAGCCCTATTATTATAGAGAGCCACCACTACACGAGCACTAGATCACTACACGATTAATAATGGCTATCACAGGATATGGATTTTATTCAAATGTTGTCGCTCACCATGGGAAGTTGCTTTGGTATAATGGTGTTAATCTTGTTGCTTATGATCCCTTCCATGGTGGCTAAATCTGCTTCGTTTATGGCTCTGAGTTGAACCATTTGAGCCTATAAATACTAGGCATTCTCATAGTTATTGCCTTAGAGTTTGTTGAGGCTGTTTGCGGTTGATGCTATTGTGGCTCCTATAGTTAAAGGTGCAACTGATTTTAGTAACACTTTGAGGATATGGGAACATGAAAAGCATGAATGGAATTTGGAACACAAAATATGTTTCACTGTCATGGTCTCAAATAATTCTTGGGTTCAAAAATATGTGAAAGGTGGAATGGTTGGTGGACGGGCACTAGCTTTCAACCCAATTAACAAGGATACTGTGTACTTAAAGGCCATTTGAGCGAGTCATGTCCTGTAACTTATCGACAGGGGAGTTCAACATAGTTATTGAGATTCCTAGAGGGAGTGACTTCTACGACAATAAAAATGTCTTCCTGATATTGCTTCCTTAAAGGCTAAGTGCATGACATTATGCACCTAATAAACATTCGTAGTTGCTCTTCAAATCTCATCTCAAAGCTAGGAACAAATATATGTGCCAACTTGCGAATGGGAGCATTGCCTAACCTTAAAGGCTAAGTGCACGACATTATGCACCTAATAAACATTCGTAGCTGCTCTTCAAATCTCATCTCAAAGCTAGGAACAAATATATGTGCCAACTTCTGAATGGGAAGTGTTTCCAAAAGAACTTTTGTCCTTCCACCAGTCTTGAAAGGGAAGCAGAGCTTCTAGCTTCACCAAACTTACAGAACCAAAACTGAAAGACTGCCTATGCTTAAAAACTACTGGGAACCTCTTAATAGT
>CATIWM010418943.1:0-18788 GCA_949671775.1 Mallotus repandus | reverse complement strand
TTTATACAAAAATTATTTTTATTTTATGTATTTTATTATAAATATTTTTTTATTGTATTTTTAAATTTTTAATATTTCTAAACTTTTCATATTTTTTATTGTAAAAGCACATATAAGAAATTTTCATAACTAAATACATAAACTATAAAGATAAAAATAATTTTTTTTTTATAAAATAGTTTTAATTTTATCAAATTGGATTAGAATTGTTCTAAAAAAAAATTCATCAATTTTTATATTATTGTATATTTTAAATTTTAAAATATATGTTAAATTATGTTTTATATTTCTTTATGAAATTTTTAATATTTAAGAATAGTTTATTAATAATAAAGTATTGAATCTCTCACTTATTTCTATTATCAAATTGAAGTGAAATTAATCACAAGATAATTTCATTAGTTATCATTAATAGGTTATCCATTTTAGTACTTTTTTGAATTTTCATATTCTTATATTTTTTTAATTTTAAAGTATATGTTATATTATGTGTTATAATTTTTAGAAATTTTTTAAATATTTAAGAATATTTTATTAATAATAAAGCATTAAATTTTATACTTATTTCTATTATTTATTTTATTAAAATTATTCTGATAATTTTAATAATTTTTTAATTAAAATTATTTAAATATTTTGTGTTAGGGTTTATTTTGCAAGTTTAATAAAGGTTAGGGTTCTATATATAATTACTCAAATTCAGTCAGTACCTACAAGTCCCATGTGTCATAAAATAGGCCCCTCTAATGGACACGTTAGCTGCCTATTAAAGAAATTTTAATGAAGAGTTAGTTTTGCAAACTTTTGAAATATTATGGGTAAAATTGATTGTAAAATTAAATTATGGTGTTATTTGCAAATGGTGTAAAAGATTAGAATTTTTTATGTAATTTTTCCTAAAATTTATTTCACTTCTCAGGCCTTCTTGAGAGTTGAACTTGAAACCAACTGATCAGGTACCCTGATAGAATGATAAAGAGGTTGGCAATTTCCAGTATCCATAATAATAGATTCCATACATTTTAAACAAAAGCTCCGACTAACTTCCAAGCGGTAGTATCTTATAGTCCAAGACTTTAGGAGAGCGAAAAAGAATTCAACTAACAACGAACACTATGAGTTGATAAAATTAACCTAATTTTAATGAATACTAACAAATTAAATTGATAATTTTTTCTAGAAATATATATATAACCTAATTATTAAATTATAAAAGTTTTTCAATCTATAAAATAGTTTTTTATGTTTTTCTTAAATTATTAAAAATTATAAAATTAAGTGATATAAATTTCAAAAAATGACCAATTTTATTCGTTAATGTAAATATCAAATTGATAATTGACCTAAAATTTAATTTTAATGGATAAATAAAAAATTTTAAGTTTTATTCATTAGTTTAAATTTTTAAATTTACACAATAATTTTTAAACCTACTCAATAATTGATAAATAATTTTTTTTATTCAACTATTTAAATTAAATTTTAGGTCAATTATTAATTCACTATTTATATTAACAAATAAATTTGGTCATTTTTTTGAAATTTATATCACTTGATTTTAAAATTTTTAAAAAATTAAGAAATTTTTTTAATAATTTAAAAAAAATGTAAAAAAATTATTTTATAGGTTGAAAAAAATTCTAAAATTCAATAATTAGGTTATATATAGATATATATATATAATTATCAATTTAATTTGTTAGTATCCGTTAAAATTAGGTTTTTATTATTTTATAGGATTTAATTATAAAAAAAAAATTATTAAATTTGATTGTAATCAGTAAAGTTTCAATACGCTCCACTTTTCAAGCACGATGTTGCAATTGAAAAAAGAAATATACCAAAATGCCAAAGTGCTCTTAGGGCACAAACTCATAATGCAAATTGGATCTTTTCCCATATATATATATATATATATATTTCTAAAAACTAAAGTTACTTGAATCAATAATAATAACAACACAACAAAAATAAGATAAAAAGAAAATTAAAAAAATAAATATATATAAGTTCTATAAAATACAATTACTGAAAGGAAAATTCTAGGGTTATGTTACTTTTTATATATTTAATTTTTATTTTACTTTTATTATTATTGGATGAGTATATTATATCATTGAATAGTAATTATTAATAAAATTTACTTTATAAAAATTAAAGTAACACTAGAAAGCACTTTATTATAAAAACTAAAAGAAATTATAGTCAATAAAAAATATCCACATCTATAAACTTTTAAAAAAGCAAAAATATAAAAAAGGCATAGATGGTGATAATCAAAGGTAAAAAAAAAGAGTGCCACGGGGCGCGGGAAATCAAAAAAGCGCCAAAAAAGCCATGTACGGGAAATCAAAAAAATGAAAAAGCATAGATGGTGATAATCAAAGGTAAGGATGCACAAATGACTTCAAAAAAAAAAAGAAAAAAGCATAGATGGTGATAATAAAAGATAAGGATGCACAGACTACATTAGTAGAGCAGGAAGAAGAACACAACAGGCCAGCATGAAGGAAAAAAATATTGATATAGAGAAGGAAAAAAAGCTTACCAGATGTAGACGGTTTTGTTTTTATGATAAATATCTTGTGATTCAGTTTAATTATATTGATTTTGTGTTTTTTTCCTTTTTAATTTAGGTATCCTAAAAGCCTTTTGATTTGCGTATTTTCTTGTTTTAATTTGAATTCTGTTTTTTTTTTATTTATGTATTTTTCCTTGTTGATTTGGGTTTTTTTTATACCTTCTTCTGGATTAATTTCTTTTGATTTGAGTATTTTTGTTGATTTTTCTTAATTTGAGTGCTATGTCAATCCACTTTGATTCTATCTGACTTAAACAAATTTACCTGTGACACCACTTGGTTGGTACTGTCCAGTTTCACCACGTACATATATTCGATGGTGTTTTATTAAAATTAACCATAACGGCATTTAACACACATAGACATATAGAGTTTTCAAATTAATTTAAAATAATCCTCTAAGGAGCTTAATCAGTCAATTTTTTGCACCATGACACCAAGGGGATAGTTTTAATGTGCATGGTTTTAGTTTGTGTAGTGCTCTGTTTTTGTTTCTACTGTTGATGTTTTGTTTTTTTGCATGTTTAGATGTTTCTACTGCCTATACGCGTTGCTCGATGTATTTTTGTTGCCCATATGTAATTTATGCATGCATAGAGAAATAAGAGTTCATCATATTATCCTACTAGCCATCTTGCTCTATATGTTTTTACAGACAATAGATATAAATTAGCAAGTAAATGTTGCTTCTAATTGTTGCATTTGAAATTTGAATAGAAAATAAGGCAAAAAAAAGTTCTCAGACCTTCTCTCCTCTTTGTTATAGTAATTTCAACCAAATATAATTTATTATTTAATATAAACCATTGATTTATATAGTAAATATTATTTAAAGAAAACTTAAAATTGTTACTTCTAACAAAAGGTTGGTGCCAAACTATTATAAAAGGGCAATGATTTTTCTATCTGTAGATCATCAATTAAAACTTATAGAGTAAAAATGTCGAACACAAGGATACTAGTGTTGCTTTGTGTAGTGGCTCTCACTACTCCCTCCTTGGCTGACTACCACAAGCACCCACGTGATGAACATAATTCACCTGCTTTTAGTCCTGAGCCTGCACATGACCACCACCACAAGCACCCGCGTTATGAACATAACTCACCTGCTTTTAGTCCAGAGCCAACACCTGGCCACTACCACCACCACCACCATAAGCACTCACATCGTGAACATAACTCACCTGCTTTTAGTCCTGAGCCAGCACCTGGCCACCACCACCACCACCACGAGCACCCGCATCATTATATTTCACTAGGACCAGCGCACGAACCACACTATGGTCACCATCCAGCACATCCTCCAAGGAAGATGAAGCACCATCCAGGTCCACACCACGAGGCACCTCCACCAACATATTAAGCTGAATTGATACAAAGATATTATAACTTAAAATAAGAGCTCATTACATACTTGTTTTGTTTTTTCTCCCTAGAGCTAGTGCTATTGTTGCAGCGTTTGTAGTTTAATATATAGTAGCTACTATGCAAGCAACGAGCAATATTGAGTACTATACTTGTACTGATTTACGATATTAAATAACATTATCATAAATTTAATAAAAATTTTAAAAATAATTAAATTATCACATTTTAACATTAGACATTGTGTATCGTCAAACTTTATCAATTGCATTTCCATTATTATGAATTTATTTCTTTTAATTATGGAAATTTGGATTTGTTGCCATGAAAAGGAAAATAACAATTCAAACTTGAAATGGATTATTATTATTATTATTTGATACTGCGAAAGCTTCAACAAAAAAAATTAAAATAAAAGAACAAAAGAATAAATATTGTAGTCCGTTGATTTGTGCAAAAATACCGAAGAACAATCTTCTATAACCTGTTGATTCACAAAAAATGCTAGGAAATAGGTATCTACAACCTGTTGATTCATAAAGAATGCTAGGAAATAGACATCAAAATTTGTTGATTCTCAAAAGAATACAAAAAATTGGAGAAAAAATAGAAATTCTATTATAACTCATCAAAAGCTCATTCCAATAGCCCTAAGGCTTACATATTTATAGGGTAGCACAAACCTACCAACCCTAATCTTAATTACGAAATAAAAATAATAACAATTCCTACCTAAGATATGGGAAATCAAATCCCAATGAAAATGAAAGAAATAAAATTAACACAATCAAATCCCAATAATAATAATAATAATAATAATAACAACAACAACAATAATAATAAATTATATCCGTTATCCATTGTTCTATAAACTCATTCCAAGGTTTATTGCTTTGCATCATTCCCTCTATGGTAGAGAAAATTTGTCCTCGAATTTTGCCCAAATATTGGGAAAACAAATTTGCTATAGAACGTCATAAATTCATCTTCATTTTGTAATTCCTTCAAAATAGAAATTAAAGGAATATAAGAATAAAGAAATTTGTCAATGCCAATGAAGTCAATATATTCAATGTCGCCCTCATCCTCTTCATCAAATATTGGCTCATCTCCAATAAATGCATCTTCATCCTCACCGTCATCAGTATCATAGAATAAGCTCTATTCATAATACTCTCTCCGCATTATTGATAAGGATCAGTTCGGCTTTGATACCAACCGATGCAGCGAAAGCTTCAACAAAAATAAAATTAAAATAAAAGAACAAAAAGATAAATATTATAGTCCGATGATTTGCGCACAAATACCGGAAAAAAAAAATCTTCTATAACCTGTTGATTCACAAAGAATGCCAGAAAATAGGTATCTACAACCTGTTGATTCATAAAAGAATGCCAGGAAATAGGCAACAAAATTCATTGATTCTCAAAAGAATACCGAAAATGGGGAAAAAAATAAAAATTTTATTATAATTCATCAAAAGCTAATTCTAATAGCCCTAAGGCTTACATATTTATAGGATAGCAAAAACCTACCAATCCTAATCTTAATTAGAAAAATAAAAATAATAACAATTTCTATCTAAGATATGGAAAATCAAATCCCAAAGAAAAGGAAAGAAATAAAATTAATACAATCAAATCCCAATAATAATAATAATAATAATAATAAATTATATCCATTATCCATTGTTCTTTAAACTCATTCCAAGGCTTATTGCTCTGCATTATTATTATTATTATTATTTAAAAAATTAATGAAATACTAGTCTATACATAAAAATAATAAACTACATGTAAAATTATATTATATTACATGAAAGATCATTAAAAAAAAAAACTACTGTATTCATGTGACACTTAATAAGTGTATTAGAAATATCAAATGTATATTAAACATGTTTTTTCATTTATATTTCTGATATCCAGTAATTAAATGTTAGCATAACATACAAGCTCTATAATCTATAGATTCTTTCAAAATTCAAATTAATGGACCCTTTGAGAGAATAAAACTCTCCAAATACTTAGTTTTTATGCATGAAACACAAGTTTAAATTTTTACTTAAAAAATTTAAATTCTTTAACTTAAAATTTTTTTTTATTATTTAGCTAATCAAACTTTCTTTTACCATAATGTGAATTAATTAATGTAAATATATTCAACATTTGCACCCAATTTTACGGGAAATGTTGAATAGTCTTGAGATAGTTGGATCAATGTATAGCAATGCTAGGCCCTCGTACCCTTTTGATTAAAATTTTCCCGCTAATGACATTTACACCATTTTTGGCTTGAGTGCCTCCAACTGACTCGCTATAAATTGTCGGGGCAACATTTTGCAAATTAATCAATTACAGACAGATTTTTAATTAATATAATTTATGTGGCTGGTACAAAAATTATAACCCACATAAATCATAGCATCTCTTTGTCAGTTGATTTTAGCAGTTGTTAATCTTTTTACTGTTTTTTATTACTTAGAAACTTAATGGATGAGAGGCTATATTATCATTCACTTTTTACCAAATTTACTTTCGGCAATATTCTTTTGGTGTAACTTTCAATCTCTCTTTCTTGTTTGTCAATTGCTCTATTTGATGGTAGATTGTGTTTTCTTTGCAATTTTTTTTTTTTTGGTTCTTGGTTCTTGATGCTGAAATTTGGTAATTGTATGATTTCAATAATTTGTTTTTGGGTTGAAGAATGAACCAAGAATTTAGCTTTATCATTCACTCTTTGTCGCTAAAATTTTAACTAATCACATGGAAGGAGAATCGGAATAATAATGAAAGAAATGAACTACTAGCCTGAGATATGAGAAGCCACTTGATGTTTGATGTGAGAATCTACCACTGATGGTATTTGTAATTGAGCTTTTATACGATATGTGTGGGGGTGCTCAATCCAGGAGAATAAAAAAATACCTGCCAAAAAAGCCATCAAAAAGTGCAGTAAATAAAAAAAAAAGCATAGATGCTATAATCAAAGATAAGGTTGCACAGATGACATTAGATTCATAGGGAAGGAAAAAGAACACAACAGGTCAGCAGAAAGAAAAAAAATTGATATAGAGAAGGAAAAAAGCTTACAAGAGGTAGACAATTTTATTTTCTCTCAAGTATGTATGATAGATTTTTTATGATAAATAATTTAGGTATCTTTTTGCCTTTTGATTTGGATATTTTCCCATTTTAATTTGAATTCTGTTTTCTTTTGATTTATGTATTTTTCCTGGTCGGTTTGGTTTTTTTTTCCTTCTTCTGGATTAATTTCTTTGGATTTGAGTATTCTTGTTGAATTTTCTTCATTTCCGTATCTCACTGTTTCCTACACAGAAATGTATCCGAAACACCGGCTTCCGCACGTTTGCGGGCAAAGTAGCCACACACCATTCAGAATTTGACATAGATTAATTAAATCACTTGTTTTCCACACTTTAGTTGCAATATAGTAGATTCTGCGTTTGGATCTGAGACATTTGGATGGAGATCTCAGTATTGATTTATAGATATTGATCTCAGTATTTCACAGTGGCTGTTTCAGTCCTATGAAGTCCGATTCAGTCTGATACCATTATATTGGATTGGAAACCTCCAGATCTCAGGGTTTGACACATTTATGCATACTCAGATGCTTTGTTAATAGTGATGACATTATAGTAGTCTGTTACTATCTTTTTCCAGGATTAATCAATGTTTGACAGAGTTACATTCATCTGCAATTGTTACAGAGTTAATTAGCATTATTAGTTTTCATTTATTGACTGCATGCTCCTGCCCACCTGGTTTCAACTTTGAAGAAGCATTGAGAAGTTAAACAGATTTTAATGATGAGTTTTCTTGTACTGTAACTTTTAACATTTTCAATGCGAAATTGCCTAATGTAAGAAGAAGGTGTTCACTTGGACTTGCAATAGTAAAGTATACAGTGGTAACATTTTTAATGCATATTCAGGTTGTCATGAAGATGAAAATAGAAGCTGCTGGAAAGGATGGAAATATCAAATGGGATGATGAAGGCCAAACTAAAATCTCTCAAATTATGGTGTCTGCCGATGAAAGTTATATTCGTTGTATTCAGTTTCAGTATGTTCAAAATAGTACGTTGGTGCTTTCTCAAAAATATGGTTCCCGTCATGGTCCAAAGTTTTATTCTGTAAGTGCATATTTTACTTTTGAGTCCTATAATATTTGAGACATTCCAGAGTTGTAATACCTCGGTTTTTATTAGTGTGTATATATATATATATATATATGCATGTCTAATTGCACTCTTGATTTTTAGTAGAAGGTATCGGTGGAGTCCTTTCGACTCATGTCGAGTACCAAAAGAATTAATTCTCTTGGCATGTCTAGGAAGGCCTAAAATTTTTTTGTTTCTGTGTATGAAATTTGAATGAGATCTTTTTATTTAATAGAAACAAAGAAATGTATTGAATTCATGGATTTTTTTTTTTGGGGTTTGAGCTAAAATTGCTGACATTGTTGATTTGATTTTGCAGATTACATTGAAATACACTTCAGAGTTCCTGAAAAGGGTGAGTGGTAAATACAACTCAGGTGGGGTGAGATTGATCACATTCACTACCAATAAACAGACTTATGGACCTTATGGTTCCGATGACAATGATGGCAAGGAGTTCGACTTTTACTTGGGAGAATATTGCGCGTTTGGCGGGTTTCATGGAACATTAGACGACTCGAATGGCCAACTGAGCTCAATTGGAGTATATATTGAACTACCTACCCAGCCCCTGACCTTTGGGATGTCATCGCACACGCGCAGTTATAGAAGATAGACATTAAAATCCTTGACTATGGGTGCTCCCACCATGAATTGAACCGGTGACATATATATATATATATATATATAATGTTTGTATAGGTAATTTTTTTTGAAAAGATGTTGTATAAGTAATTTGATAATGAGTTTGTTGTAATACTTGTGATAGTTTGTTGTATTAGTATTTGAATATAGTAATCTTCCCGGAATGGGTTGTCTTTAAGTATATATGAAATTTTTTTTTTTGATGTAAATAATATCCAGCTCCTGACGTATGGGATGTCATGGTACAGTTTTAGAAGATATTAAGTATTTGATAAAATTGTTTACAATTGTTGTTAATTATATGTTTTTTAATGATTTGATTTTCTTTAGAATTCAGTATTATTTTCTTTAGAATTTTATAGTCACTATTATTTTTATTTTCAATTATATTCAATTAGATATATTAATTTTAAAAAATATTTTATATTTATATTTTTAAATATTAAAAATAATATAATTAAATACAATAAAATTAAATAATGAATATAACAGATTTGCATATCCTTTCAAAACTCATACAATGTGAATGTATGAAAAAAAAAGTTAATTAAAAAAATATGTAGGAAAGAAGTTGAAATTATATAAAACAAAAAAGATATAGCATTGATTTAATTTAAATTGATAAGTATAAAATTAATTAAGTAATTATATTTAAATAAGTGTATATTATTCGCAAAATGCTCCAAATTGGGCGTGATGTCAACAACTATTAACTGCCGTTTAAAAATATAATCAAATACTATTTTGTAGATGTTAGAGACTGAATAATTATTGGTTACATGCTATATGTTATACCAAACACCTTCCTCATCCTCATCCGTTCAAATCTCAATTGTCAAAGTAAGGGTTAATTATTTAGGAAGGTACCAAACTTTCAACTTATTTCATTTTGATGACTAAATTTTAATTCATATCTTTTTATTACTATACTTTTATTTAATTTCAAAATGGTTACCTACAAGCTTTTCTAATCCATAAAAAATTCAAGATTATCAGTTTAGTTCGAACTTAAATTTTCTTAACAAATAAGTCCATAAATTTTATAGAAAATGAATAAAATATATTTTTATTTATATTTTTGTTTACATAAAAAATCTTGTTCAGTTTCTTTGTTTATTTTACCTGTCTAATACTAATAGTTTAAGAAATTTAAGACAAAAATTATTTGAAACTGGTAAAAAAAATTTAATATTCATTTAGAATATCATAACCCGTATATAGAAAGTTATATATTATTAATATAATTATTATATTTTTAGATAACTTCTTTGGCTTTAAATAACTTTTGGGTCCTATTGTTAACTCTTGATACTTTAATGAGTTTGAAAGGCTGAAAAATTTAGAAATTCAAGATCTCATCCTTCTTGATCCCTGAGTAACTCTTTGATTCCGCCTAATAAGAGTAGACTCACACTGAGTGGTATCAGAGCTATGGAAAAAGGTGATGAAATGAATTTCTAAATTTCTTTGTAATTTTGGACTACAAATTCTGGATAGTACCCTTTTTGAAACAAAATCAAAGTTGGGTTATCAAAAGGAAACAAATTAAAGTTTAGTATTCAAACTACAACAAGAGCATAGTTGAGTGACTTTCAAAATATTTAACCCGTCAAAGTAATTAAAAATGCCCAATATCGGCATTTGATCCATTTTTAACTGCAAATATTCTGTTCTATTTTATGAATGTGATCAATTTACAAGAAAATGGTTGAATATTGGCATGCAAGTAACTATTAATTACTCATTCAATTGATTCCATAAACCAAAATGCATGAAGAATATATAGTTTCAAAACTTCTTGAGGACAACCACCAAAATCAAAATGCCTTCGCACCTCACAATATTGTCCATTAATAATGCTCCTTCAAAGACAAGGGAATCCATAATTCAGACCCAAAACAAAAAGGATATGAGTCTCCAGGTTTCTTGATCTTGATAAACAGAGAGTTCTGTTAATAATAATCTAACAACAACTTAATATGTCGATGTCAACTATATCTGAGCAAATTCATGCTAGATAAAAAACTTGAAAAAAGAAATGCAAAAATAAAAGTTAGAGATGTTTAAATTAGCACGATAGATTTATTCAACTCATTTTACGTTTTAAATTTTATCGTTTTAATTAATAGTTTAAAAATAAAAATTAAAAAAAATAAAGTTCAAAAAAATAATTTTTATAATTACTTTATTAAAAAATTATTTACAAATTATAGTGTTTAAATCATGTCATGACGGATTTATCCAATTCATTTTAAGTTTTAGATTTCCTCATTTTAATTAATTGTTAAAAAAATAAATATTCAAAATAGAAAGAAAAAGAGTTGGAGGCAAAGTGGAAATTGCCCCCAAAATTTTTTTGTCGCGTTGCTACTTACGATGTCGCGAGTAGTGACACCTATCGTTCCTATTGATGAGAGTAGAATTCGAACCCTCACTCTCTCTCTCCCCTATTGTGTTAGAAATTAAATATTTATGCTGATTGTTAAAAAAAATTGATATGAAAATTTAGTATGTGGTTTAGAATTACATTCACATGGAAGGAGCATGGGAATGATAATGAAATAAATGAACTACTAGCCTCAGATGTGAGAATCAACCACTGATGGTATTTGTAATTGAGCTTTTATACGATGTGGAGGGGTGTTCAGCCTAGGAGAAATCAATGTTAGTGTTTTGTGTTAGGCTTTGCCTCCTAATGTAAAAAAAAAAAAAAAAAAAAAAAAAAAAAAAAAAAAAAATCAACTTGTAATCGTTCCAATTTTATCATCCCAAAGGGACAATTAAATCAACTTGTAACTCTAGAAAAAATGTTTTTTTTTTAGAAATATAAATGTAGGAAATATATATATATATATATATATATATATATAAAATAAAAATTTATATATTTTAAATTTTTATTTTATTTTATGAAGAAATAGTTGTTAACACCAAGTTTGACAGCCCGTGAGCAAAGGGCCAATGATGAGAATAAACCCAGCTGAGTGAGAACAATATTGTCCAACTCAATATGTGAATCTCAATAAAGCCCAATGTTGAAAGCCTAGAAAAGCCTTCTCTCCACTACTAAGGCGATCGCCCGCCATGCTAAGGTGCCGCCTTAGCATACAAAGGTGACACCTTAATATTAAGGCGGCGACACCTTAGCAGCTCCAAAATCAAAAAAATATATATGTTGTGAGTTGTTGACACATTCTCCGAAATAACATAATGCGTCGCCAACAACTCACAGGGGATCACGGGAAAATAGTTGAGTGGAGGATTGGTTGAGAAAATGATAGAGAGAGGAGGGGGAGAGAGGAGATAAAAAGAAAGGAGGAAGATTGACGTAGGGGTTACTGACAATTAAGAAACAAAACTAAGAAACAAAACTAAGAAACAAAAAGGAAAGACTTTAAAAAAGAAAAAAAAAAGGAAAAAAGACCGACAGTGGAAGAAAAGAGGAAAGAAGTGATAAGAACAAGGGCAGAAGGGCTTTTCAAAGAAGGGCTGGAGGTGATCAGTTTGGGAAGGACGATCGACTTCACACTCCTTGCATATTCAGTAGCAAAGTTCTACCTTTGAGGGCCGAAGATAGGAGCTGAACTCATCTGTGCTAAACAGTAATCCATGATAATTTATTCTTTAAGTTATTTTCACTTTGTTGTTGAATTTACGTGCTGTAGCTATGTGTTGAATTGGTTATATTGTTTATGGTCGTTCAGTTTTGAAAATTATATTGTGATTTAAAGTCTACGTTTCTATATGTTACTGTATTTTTGAAATAAGTCTTTAAATAAAAAAAATTTGCCTGATCGTGTAGTAAGGCGACGCCTATAGGATAAGGCATCGCCCTATCACACTAAGGCGGCGCCTTATCACATTATGGCATAGCCTTTTGTCTTTTGAGTTACAGAAAATTAAATTCATTTTAGTCGATTTTCACTTTTTAACAAATTTTTATTTATGATTAGTTAATTATCATACTTTGTAGTTATTTTCCTGCATTTTAGTCTTCACTTGATTATTATGTTTTTTATCCTTTATATAATTTTGATTTTTTGGAAATGTTTTAGATTGGATTTTAGTGTATTTCTAATGAAATGCTGATTTGTTTAGTTAATGCTCGCTAAATTTCATATTTTATGTCATTTATTCTGTGTCTAGTTTAATTATTGTGTTTAATTTCTATGGGTAAATTTAACTTTGTTATTTTTGGTGCGTTTCATTTTCTTTTCTTTTGTAGGTTTTTTATTTAATTTTGTGAAGTTAATTAAACTAACTTTCAGGAAATGGAATTTGGTGATGATGAAATCACCAAGCAGAACATTTTAGTTTAGTAATTTAGTTTATTTTATTGTTCTATTCATTTTGCTTTTTTACTTTGTTATTTTGCAAGATAAAGGGTTAATTTATTTCTCCTCTCCCTCTTCTTTGTGAGTGTTGTTTTAATTCCTTTTATTTGTGGTTTATTTATTTGCATGTTATAGGGTTGTAATCTTTTCTCCTTCCTCCATTTCTTTTGCATGCGGATATTAATTTATTTTGATTGTTGATATGTATATGATGTGAATCAAATTGGTTTAATGTGCAAACTTGGGTGGGCATTCAGAAGCTCATATCTAGTTTTCGAATTCAGTCTCTGAATACGGCTTCTGGGGAATCTCCGTGAAATTCAGTTGATGTAAAAGTTTTTCCAGTTTTTATCTGGATGGTGACTCCATCTCCGACTTGGGTTATAAGTCTCTATTGTATCTCCCTAGTAGATCTTAAACCCACACAGGCGCGCGCTGAATTCTGCTCCCTACAATAGTAAAAAATTATATATATAAATAAATATTATAATTATTTCCAAAAATTAAAGTTACTTGAATCAATAATAATAATAACAGCACAACAAAAATAAAATATAAAGAAAATTAAAAAATGTATACAAGTTCTGTAAAATATAGTTACTAATCAATTAAAAATCATCCACATCTACAAATTAAAAAAAAACAGAAATATATAATATAAATGATGTAAAAGGGTATCAATGCCGGTCAAAAAAAAAGCCACCGGCCACCGGAATTCAAAAAATACCGGCCAAAAAGGCCATCAAAAAGTACAGGAAAATTAAAAAGAAAAAGCAAGATGGTGATAATCAAAGATAAGGACGCACAGATGACATTAGTAGAGAAGGAAGAAGAACACAACAGGCTAGCAGAAAAAAAAAATATTGATATAGAGAAGTTAAAAAAAAAGGCTTACTAGAGGTAAACAATTTTGTTTTCTCTCAAGTATGTATGATAGATTTTTTTTATGATAAATAATTTAGGTATCTTTTTGCCTTTTGATTTGGGTATTTTCCATTTTTAATTTGAATTCTGTTTTCTTTTGATTTATGTATTTTTCCTTGTTGATTTGGATTTTTTGGTTTTTTCTGGATTAATTTCTTTTCTTGATTTTTCTTAATTTCTTTCCTTTCCTGAAGAATTGAAGGAAACGCGTTTTCTTTTTTTTTTTTGTGAAATTTTCAGATCGGGGCCCTTTTTCACCGTTTCCGACATGGAAATGTATCGGAAACGCCGGCTTCCGTACGTTTGCGGGCAAAGTAGCCACAAAACATTCATAATTTGACTTAGATTAATTAAATCACTTGTTTTCCATACTTTAGTTTGCAATATAGTAGACTCTGCGTTTGGATCTGAAACCTTTGGATGGAGATCTCAGTATTGATTTGGATATTGGTAGCTTATTCATAATGGAATTTTGACCTCCTGATACATTATTTTTTTTTGTATTCAGTAATTCACAGTGGTTGTTTCAATCCTGTAAAGTCCGATTCAGTCTGATACCATTATATTGGATTGGAAACCTCCAGATCTCAGGGTTTGACACATTTATCTTTTTCCAGGATTAATCAATTCTTGACAGAGTTACATTCATCTGCAGTTGTTACATAGATAATTAGCATTATTAGTTTTCATTTATTGACTGCATGCTCCTGGCCACCTGGTTTCAACTTTGAAGAAGCATTGAGAAGTTAAACAGATTTTAATGATGATTTCTTTTACTCTAATTTTTAACATTTTCAACGCCAAATTATCTAATATAAGGAGAAGGTGTTCAGTTGGACTTGCAATAGTAGAGTATATAGCGGTAACAATTTTGATGCAATATTCAGGTTTTTAAGATGATAAAAATAGAAGCTGTTGGAAAGGATGGAAATATTAAATGGGATGATAAAGGCCAAACTGAAATCTCTCAAATTCTGGTGTCTGCTGATGAAAGTTATATTCGTTGTATTCAGTTTCAGTATGTTCAAGATAGTACGTTGGTGCTTTCTCAAAAATATGGTTCCCGTTATGGTCCAAAGTTTTATTCTGTAAGTGCATATTTTACTTTCAAGTCCTGTAATATTTGAGACGTTCCAGAGTTGTAATACCTCGATTTTTTTTGAGACGCTGTTTTTTTATCAATATCCATAGTCTCACAATTTTGAGTTGTCAGTGGGGAAGGGTGTTTGGTGTGTGTGTATATATATATATATATACTTACTATTATTTAAAATATAAAAATTAATCTAATTAAACAAAAAATTATCCATAGTCTTCAATAATTATTTTTTATAATTATTTAAAATTTAAAAATTAAACTAATTAAAGTAAAAATTACCCATAGTATTCAATAATTATTTTTCAATAAAAATAGCAAAAAATTATGAAATATATCAAATAAATTATTATTTTTATTATTGATACTAATAAAAGTAAACATTATATTTATGGTTTTAATTTTATTATTAATGATGTAAAAATAACAAGCAGAGACAAAAATAAATAAAAATTAATAACTGTAATTTTTTGTTATTTCTGTTGATTTTGTTATTTTAATGTAACTCTGGCAAACATTGATTAATCCTTGAAAAAGATAGTAATAGACTTCTATAATGTCATCACTATTAATATTATTGAAATATTTGAGTTTGCATCGTGCAAGATTGAGTAGACAAATGACAAAAATTTCTTTCATACGACATCAAAAAATTTTATGGGTTTAATCTCTAACTCCCATACAAATGAAACTTCTCTTATTATAAGTTAAAAAAAAAAAAAAGCATTTAAGTATGCATAAATGTGTCAAACCCTGAGATAAGGAGGTTTTCAATCCAATATAATGGTATCAGACTGAATTGGACTTTACAAGATTGAAACAGCCACCGTGAATTACTCAACACAATATATATATATATATCAGGAGGTCAAAATTCCGTTATGAATAAGCTACCAATATGTAAAACAATAATGAGATCTCCATCCAAGGGTCTCAGATCCTAACGCAGAATCTACTATATTGCAAACTAAAGTGTGGAAAACAAGTGATTTAATTAATCTGTCAAATTATGAATGGTGTGTGGCTACTTTGCCCTCAAAGGTACTAAAGCTGGCATTTCTAATACATCTTCGTGTTGGAAACGGTAAGCAACGGCCCGATCTAAAAATTTCAAAAAAAAAATATGAAACGCATTTCCTTCAATTCCTCAGGAAAGGAAAGAAATTAAGAAAAATTGACAAGAATACTCAAATCAAAAGAAATTAATCCAGAAGAAGGAAAAAAAAAAACCGAAATCACCAAGAAAAAATACATAAATTGAAAGAAAATGAAATTCAAATTAAAATGGGAAAATACCCAAATCAAAAGGCAAAAACATACCTAAATTATTCATCATAAAAAATCTATCACACATATTAAAAATCATTATTAATATTTTATCAATAAGAAAAAGGGATTGTCAATAATTGGTAGGCACCGAATTTGAGATAAGCAAGTGGTCTTCGTGCAATAATTTTTTGTCAAAGCCAGCAAGTTGAAAATTGCAAAGGTTGTTTGAAAAAAGCAAATTAATTTGCTTGATTGGCGCTTAAACAATGGCTATAAATAGCCACTTTTGCATGGCAACGAAAGGTGTGTAGAGTGTGGTATCAAGTGAGGGACAGAGAGTAAAACAAGCAAAGTGTGTAGTGTAAGAGACTGGTTATAAGTGTGTGAGGGGAGAGTGTGCCGTGAGTGTTACAAGTAAAAGTGAGGTGGTAGTGCATATGAAAGTAATAAAAAAAAATAAGTAAGTGTGAGTAAAAAAAGAGGTGTGGTAAGTTTTGAGTTGTATAAATAATTTTTTGTAATAGTGATTTTATTAATAGTAAAAATATTTATTGTTTATTATTTTTAGGGGTGTGCAAAACTCGATTGATCCGAAAATCTGGTCCAAAATTAAATCAAACCGAATTGGTTCAGTTCTCTTATTTAGAGATTTAGAAATTTCGGACGAGACCTGACCCACAACCGAAAACCGAATACCGAATTTTATTATATATATATAGTTGCAATTCAGGGTCATATATGTATATATTACGCTGAATTGCAACAATTTGGTTCATTTAGCATAGTGGTAAAGGTAGTAAATTAATTTCTGAAGTTCGAATCCAAGAGTTGTACCCTTTATTTGACAAAAATGATAAAAACCTCAAAAATTACGAATCCAAGAGTTGTATCCTTCATTTTTTTACTTTTTATTTGACAAAAATGATAAAAACTTAAAAAATTACGAACCGTGGTCATTTAGGTGAGGAGGCGCGTGCTTTAGCTATTCAACTGCTTCAGTTTTTGTTTATTTTATTTAATATTGAATCAGTTATCCGAAAACTGACAGATATCCGACCCAAAAAGCATCGGTTCGGGTCGGTTTTAGATTTAAAAAAAAGAAACTCGATCCTATTCAAACCTGTCCGATGCACACCCCTAACTATTTTATTATCCTATTTTTTTTACGTGCTATTTTATTATTTTATACACCCAAATTTCCACAATGCATACTTGAGAGAAAACAAAATTGTCTACCTCTAGTAAGCTTTTTTCCTTCTCTATATCAATTTTTTTTCCTCTTTCTGCTGGCTTGTTGTGTTCTTCTTCCTTCTCTACGAATCTAATGTCATCTGTGCATCCTTATCTTTGATTATCAGCATCAATTCTTTTTTTTTTTTTGATTTCCTGTACTTTTTGATGGCTTTTTTTGCTGGTATTTTTTTTATTCTCCTAGATTGAGCACCCCCACACTTATCGTTTAAAAGCACAATTACAATACCATCAGTGGTAGATTCTCAAATCAAGTGGCTTCTTACATCTCAGCTAGTAGTTCATTTCTTTCATTATTGTTCCCATTCTCCTTCCATGTGATTTAGTAGATTAAAATTTTAGCTACAAAGAGTGAATGATAAAGCTAAATTCTTGGTTCAATCTTCAACCCAAAAACAAACTATTGAAATCATACAATTGCTAAATATCAGCATCAAGAACCAAGAACCAAGAACCAAAAAAATAAAAAAATAATTTGCAAAGAAAACACAATCTACCATCAAATAGAGCAATTGGCAAACAAGAAAGAGAGATTGAAAATTACACCAAAAGAATATTGCCGAAAGTAATTTAGGTAAAAAGTGAATGCTAAGAGTCAAACACAGCCTCTCATCCATTAAGTTTCTAATAAATTTAAAAAAAAAAAAGTAAGAAGATTTGCAACTGTTGAAATCAATTGACAAAAAGATGTTATAATTTAGAGTAAATTACTATTTGCTTCCTTTGTTTTGATCTAATACATTATTTTATCCCTCACAGAGGACTAATAAGTGTTAACTGTTGCAAATATTAGAAATGAATAAGTATTTTTTTAAATGTCAAGGATGAAATAATATATTAGACCAAAATAAAGGAGGCATATAGCAATTTACCCTATAATTTATGTGGGTTATGATTTTTGTACTAGCTGAATTAAATAAAATCTAATGACTTCAAAATTCTGGTGTTTTAAAACACACTAAGTTGAGAACTCTCTAAAAGGTATTGCCTTCTACAGTTTATAACAGTGGCCGAAACATCAGGGAACATAGACATAAATTATATTAATTAAAAATCTACCTGTAATTGATTAATTTGCAAAATGTTGCCCCGACAATTTATAGTGAGTCAGTTGGAGGCACTGCAAGCCAAAAATGGT